>JAULAV010007203.1:0-26806 GCA_030789695.1 Scilla litardierei
GGTTTTCAAAACAATTTTCGAAAAATTTGAAAACCAACATATAATTAGTGCAAGACTAACTACAAGTTTTAATGCATAAAACCATCACATAGTTAGAAAAAATGCATAGAAAACTTTCAAGTTTTAATCACATGCATTTCATAAAAGCAGTATATAGATAGTCCATGTAGCCTGGCTCCGATACCACTGAAGGGTTTTCGAGGTCCAAGGGCTCTCTTTCAACTAGTGCATTGTCCGTCCTTCGCCCTACTTGATAGCGAAGGCCGGACAACATTGCACAAAATAACGCAGCGGAAGTGAAAATAAAGAGGAAAAAATTATATAAACATTTTATATAAACTAGCCATATCTGCATAAAACCCAAGCCAAGAAAATGCTACTATCTCGGGGTTGGGTCCAGACCAACCCCTGAGGATGCTACTGTAGGATCCTGCCAAAACAGAGTTAGGATCGATAAATGAAGTTGAGACTTACGCTTGTGTATGCGGCACGGTAGTCACAGAACTTCGCCTTCGGATTCGCCACGACGGATCGAGTCTTCTCACGAACGGAGTAAGGCTACTAAATCCACAATCTAAATCTCTACTTTTAGATTAAGAACTTGGATAAAGGGAGAGGAAGGATTTCGGCAGAGCTTCGCTAGAATGAAAATGCATGCAAGAATGCCATGCAAAAGTGTGAGGAAATGGCTAACCCTTGGGTCTTATTTATAGCCCTCAAGGTAGTTATTTTAGGAGTAATTGTTCCTTTGGAACAATTTAACTAAGGTGTACCATCGTACATGGCACATTATAAGCTTAAGTTGTACCATATGCATGGTACAACATAAGCTTAAGATATTACCCCTTTATTAGCCATATGTCGCATGCACTTATGCACATATAATGCGACTTTCCCATTAATCTAGAGATCCTCTCCACAAGGGAACAGATTCCCTTCGCACACGACTTCGTGTACACGACGTTCGAGGTCCGTATTCCCTCGTACATCCCCCACAAGGGTGTACAAACGTCTTCCATATCCAACATCTCCCACTCACACTTGAGGGGATTGTAAGAGAACGTCTTTCTCTTAGTTCTTTCATCTATCATACCGAGAAATAGACCGTGCGACCGTCATGCGCGTAGAGTCTGTTGTTGTGCACTTGTTAGAGATACACAACGACCTCGAAGGTGCAAAGTTGAGTAGTTCAACGCATGCTTTACCCTAGATTATTTCTTCACATTTCTTATACTTTATATTCAACAATTGAATCCCATCTGGATTACAATTGGCTGGCCAGCTTTGAATCATTAAAGTCCAAATGCGAATATGAAATCAATCTTCCTCTTCTTGCGAACATTCTGATCTTGACTTGATTCGCTTTTCTAACGTGCCCCGCCAAGCCGAATTATCATAGCCCATTAGCAACACGCTAAGATAGCGATCATCTCGTCAAATCTAAAGGAACCAATTGGAGTCCTTGAGGGTAAGAGTTAAGACCCATATGGCCTTTGAGTCTCACATAATAGCAAACACTATTGCTACTAACTCAGTGGTCGAAATGCATACGTGGTATGAACACGTATTACAACATCACTCCTTTCCCAGGGAGAGTATGTCTTAATGATGGTGTACGGATGAAAGATCAGACACCACAGTGCCTATCTTTTGAGTGCCCTTACTACCCATGAAATATTCCCGGACTCTCATCCTGCATAAGACAGATAAGATTTAAAAAATCCTATGAGATCTCTTTTAAATATCCTTGTGATACAGATCTCAGATCTTTTGTAAGCATCCATATGATGCAGATCTTTCATTCGACTATCTTTGTTTAAGTCACGACTCTAAATCATTTGTCTAATGATTTTGACTTTAAACTAGTCTCATCTCTATCTTATCCATCTGATAAGATAAGGCGGTTGCTCATGTGAGAGGGCCAACCTTAATCTGTCCGACATACACACAATAAAATAGCTGAGACTTAAACACAAATGTACAAAATCATTTGTAAGAAACTTGTATGCAATATATAAAAGAACTTCTTCCTTTTATTAAACTTTGATCTTCTATAGACATGGGAAATATTACATGATACAGCTCAGCACCTACGCATTCCCATAGATGATAAGTGTTTGTAGAACACATCTCTGGGGATCGCCTTAGTAAGGGGATCCGCTATCATCTCATGCGTGGATATGTATCCTATGTCTACTTCCTTCCGTTTGTCATAGTCCTTCGTAAACTTGAATCGAATATCAATGTGTTTGGTCTTACAATGAAATTTAGGATCTTTGACATAGGCAATCGAGGCTTGACTATCACTGTATATAGGAAAAGTGCTCGAGTCAGTGGCATTCGTCAGCCTGTCTAAGAATTTCCTAAGCCAAACAGCTTCTTGGACCGCCATGCTGAATGCTACGAATTCGGCTTCCATGGTTGATAGGGCGATGCAATTTTGCTTCTTGCTGCTCCAGGATATTGCACCATTCACGAGCAAGAAAACAAAGCCTAAGGTAGACCTTCGCTCGTCGAGATCACCTGCCCAATCAGCATCGGTATAGCCTTCGAGTCTCAAGGTATTGCCTTGATAGCACAACGCATAGTCTGCAGTCCCTTTGAGGTACCTTAATATCCTCTTTACCGCTTTCCAGTGTGCCTGTCCTGGGTTGGATTGGTAACGGCTTACCATACCAACAGCATAGCAAATGTCCGGTCTGGTACACATCATGGCGTACATCAGACTCCCGACAGCACTAGAGTATGGAACCTTTTCCATAGCTTTCTTTTCTTTTGGATCTTTGGGACACATCTCCAAACATAGACCCTCGCCTTTGCTTATTGGAGTATCAATTGGCTTGCAGTCCTGCATATTAAACCGTTCTAAAACTTTCTTTATATATGTCTCTTGAGAGAGAGAAAGAAGTTTCTTGGAACGATTCCTTGAGATCTTAACCCCAAGGATATATGCAGCTTCACCCATGTCTTTCATTTCAAAGACGAATGAAAGCCAAGCTTTGATATCCATGATAAGACGCTTATCATTTCCGGCTATAAGTATGTCATCTACATAAAGAGACATAATTACATACGTGTTATTAATCCTCTTAATGTATACGCAGTTGTCTTCGTCGAGCATGGAGAAACCATACGACAAAACGACTTCTTGAAAGCGCATATACCACTGCCTTGAGGATTGTTTAAGACCATATATGGATTTACGAAGTTTACAAACCTTATGTTTGTTTTCTTCTTGTACGAACCCGTTTGGTTGTTCCATGTAGATCTCCTCATCTAGTTCTCCGTTAAGAAAAGCAGTCTTTACATCCATCTAATGTAACTCGAGGTCCAAACAAGCCACCATTGCCAGAATTAAGCGAATGGAGGTAAAACGCACGATAGGAGAGAAAGTCTCTTCGTAGTCTATTCCTTCCTGTTGCGTGAAACCTTTCGCAACAAGGCGAGCTTTATATTTCTCGATGGAGCCATCAGCCTTATGCTTGATTTTGAGAATCCACTTGTTCCCAATGGCTCTACGTCCCTTAGGTAAATCAACCAAGTCCCAGACTTGGTTTGTTTTCATGGATTGAAGTTCTTCTTCCATAGCCGCTATCCATTTATCTTTAGCAGGGCATGTGACGGCCTGTTTGAAATTTGCAGGTTCGTCATCATCTTGTAGTAATGTCATGAATGTTTGAGGAAATTCATCCTCAAATCTCAGAGGTGTTAGCCTCGTTCGATTACTACGTCTTGCTTGATTTTGATCACTCCCACTTGGAATGACATCACTCCCACTTGGAATAACATCACTCCCACTCGGAATAGGATTGGTATTGTTCGTATCATCCATTGGTGAAGTTTGAAACGTATTTTCTTCTTCACCAAGGATTCTTCCACTCGAACGTTCCGATCCTTCTTGATCCCAAGTCTCAAACAAGGATAAGTCTTGACTTATCTCACCATGTCTTGGAAACTCGTTTTCCAAGAAGACAACATCCCTCGATTCGAATTCTATTAGACCCTCATTGTCCTCTTGACCGACGAAAACATATCCTTTGGAGTTTTCAGCATATCAGATGAAGATACACTTCCTCCCACGTGGCCCAAGTTTGCCATATTTGTGAGAGGATAAATTTGCATAAGAGGCACAACCCCAAGGTTTTAGAATGCTTAAGTCTGGAGTTCTATTGTTCCACAACTTATAAGGAGTAGAACTTACCGACTTCGAGGGTACACGGTTTAAGATGAATACTGCCGTCAATAATGCATCACCCCAAAAGGTGATGAGCAAATTTGCCTGAGACATCATTGATCGGACCATTTCCATCAATGTCCTATTTCTTCTTTCCGCAACACCGTTTTGTTGCGGAGTATAAGGTATAGTTATTTGATGAACTATGCCTTTTTCATCACAGAGTTCCTTAAAACTCGTTGATTGATATTCTCCACCCCGATCGGTTCGCAAGACCTTTATCTTGCGATCTAGTTGATTTTCCACTAAACTCATATAGTTTTTGAAGCAAGATAAAGCTTCATGTTTGTGGGAAATCAAATAAATATGACCGAAACAGGTGAAGTCATCAATGAAGGTGATGAAATAAGACTTCCCGCGTCTTGTCTTAACATTCATTGGACCGCAAATGTCCGAATGGATAAGCTGTAATGGAACTTCGGCCCTTGTGCCAGTTCCAAACGGCTTGCGACAAGTTTTCCCTACAAGACAATGTTCGCAAGTTGACATTTCAACTTTTGAAACATTAGATAGCAAGCCACTTTTGGCAAGTCTATCCATTCTAGTTGGTCCAATGTGACCAAGTCTTGCATGCCAACAAATGATCTCAGATTCAGAATTAGAAGTATTTGTCAAATGGAAACTTTCATTAATAGAAGAAGAATTATCACCCATAGTGTTTAAAACAATCAATCCATTACAAACATTACCCGACCCAACTAAAGAACTATTACAAACAAGGTCAACATTTTGTTCATAGAACCTCCATTCATAACCTAAAGACATTAACATGACCACGGATACGATATTCCTTCTAATATCTGGAGCAAAGAGGACGTCGTGCAATAATAGAGTCGGCCGTTGTCGAGAACTAGCTTGCATGTTCCGACGCCCTTGACTTCAACACGAGTGTTGTTGCCGACGTATATCCACTTTGTTCCTTGAGTTATCCTTTGATACTCTACGAAGAACCTTCTGTCCTTCGCTACGTGGTCTGTGGCCCCTGAATCAATCAACCAAAAATAGTTAGATTCAGCAAGAAACACGGAACTAGAAACACATATGTAACTAGCCCTACAAGTTACCTTATCACTTCCATCCGTACACGTACGGACGAAGTGACCGTACTTGTTGCACTTAAAGCACTTGACCTTCTTCAAGTTTTTCTTCTTTGAGTGCACATTCTTTTGCCACCTTTTGTTCTTAGTCTTCTTTGAGGTTTCCGGTTCTTGCTTTCGTTCGTTCACAAACCTTAAGCGTTTATTCTTCCGCTTCTTTCCTCCATGTGAGGAACTAGCGGCCATGTGCACTTCTGCACTGGGTTTTGCGGCTTGAATCCGCTCTTCCTCGAGTTCAAGGTGTTTGGATACATCGCTTAAAGTTTTAATGCACTCATTATGAGTGCGGTGCATTTTCATGTTATCCCCGCTATCTGGGAGTGAACGAATGACTGCTTGGATCTGCTGTTCGTCAGACAGCGTAAGACCCGCATCCTTCAATTCAGCTATAAGATTCGCCATGTGGCGGAGATGCTTTTTCATAGAATGATCTCGCCGCATCTTGTACGAATCAAATTGAATATTTAAGGAGCGGAGTTTGGTAACCGAAGTTCCACCAAATTTTACTTCTAGCTCAGACCATATGTCTTTGGCTAGGTCGAATTCCCGAAATAGACGCATTATGTCATTGTCCATTGCAGACAGTAACGTAATACGTGCTATTTGTTCTTTCGAGTCCAAGTCTCATAAGCTTCCCGGTCCCTCTTGTGTTGGGCCGTATTGCCCAACTCAGGTTCTTCCATTATGTTTTGGAGTGTTTCAAGCACATCTTGCTCCTCCAAAACATATTGGATTTTTATTGACCATAGTTTATAATTGTCGTCGTTGAGCTTCTCACCTTTGTTAAGCTCGGCGACAATGTTCTTAGAAGCGGTAGACATTTTTGAATCAAAAAACTGCAAAGAAAAATGAAAAACACGATCAAAATTCTATGCATAAAGTTTCGATTCTTTAAACACTTGATAAGTTCCTTGGATAAGCTGAAATGTTACTCTAGAATCGAGAAGTTCACTACGTTCCCAACTACCATCTAGAAGTAACTTTCAAAGTATCCCTCTTACTTATCTCATGTGAAAAAGAAATCAGAAATGATACCCGTATGGTACCAGCAGCGGAAAAATACTTTTGAAAAACATATCTTTCAAAATGGAATAGGTGAGAGTTAGCGCAAAGAATTTTAGCGCAACAATTGCCAAGCCACGAGACCTGTTCTACACACCCATGGGTTAGATAACCATGGCCGGATCGTGGTAGGACTTGGAATTCTAAATTGCGCTATCCCGATTAAGGACGGGACATAACCTATTTGAAAAACACCTTTTTCAAAAATTTGAAATACATTGGCTAATCTCCGTAGAGTAGAGCACAATGTCATAAGTACATTGGCTAATCTCCGTAGAGTAGAGCACAATGACATGGCTAATCTCGCATGAAGTAGAGCACTATGGCTAATCTTCAAGGAGTAGAGCCCAAGAAAAAACTTTATAAAATGTTAGCCCCGTATGGGCTAGTCGGCACATTCGTGTTTGACAAGGCCTTTTGACACCCCGTATGGGATAGTCGGCAAGTTCGTGATTGACCAAGACCTTATGCCAGATTGGTCGACCAAAACACCCAAATTGGTCGACCAAAAAATTGGTCTTCATCACTCCCGGCCAGGGCCCCTGCCCTGGCCGAGGCTGGCCAAGGGCCTCTGCCCTGGCTGGCCAGGGGTGGCCTGCGGCAGCCCTGGCCACTGCCAGGGCCGGCCAGGCCACTGGCCTGGCCAGAGGCAGACCTGGCCTCGGCCAGAGGCTGGCCAGGCCTCTGCCTGGCCTGACCTAGGCCAGAGGCCTGCCAGGCCTCGGCCAGAGGCCGGCCAGGCCTCTCTGGCCAGGCCTGGCCTCGGCCAGAGGCCCCTGCCCTGGCCTTGGCCAGGGCGGCCAGGCCCTGGCTTGAGGCCAGGGCGCTGCCCTGGCCTCTGCCAGGGCGGCCTGGCCCTGGCCTGGGGCCAGGGCCCCTGCCCTGGCCTCGGCCAGGGCGGCCTGGCCGTGGCCTGGCCGTGGCCAGGGCCTTCTGGCCCTGGCCGTGGCCGGCCCTGGCCTGGCCTGGCCGCGGCTTATTGGCCTTGACCGGCCATGGCCCTTTGGCCATGGCCGGTCTCCCCCCTTTCATGGGGTGGCCGCATACCCCCGCCGGAGGGGGTTGCCGTGGTGGTTATTGGCCGTAGCCAACCCCCTCCGCATGGGGAGGGGGGTGCATGGCCTTCATAGCCCATTTGGCCATGGTGCACATGCACCAAATTTCATCTTCCCCGATGAAAATAACTACCACCTTCTTCTCCGGTGAAGCACCCGTTCGTCGAGGAAGTAGTTGTCCTCCAATGGTCGTGTGCCAAAAAATGACCCTCTTCAAAAATTCGTAAACTACGCGCTCCACATGAAGAGAGCGCCCATTCCTTATGAATGGAGACTCAGCATCCATGAAGAGGGCGAGTTTGACGATATGAACAGTCGGTTCTTCCCGTCACGGAGAGTTCCTGCCATATCCATAATGACAGAAGACCCTAACGTGAAAAGAACAACCGCTGCGTTCTCTCCGTCACGAAGCGTTCCTACCATATCCATAATGGTAGGATACCCATTCGTGAAAAAGACAACGACTCGTTCATAGTTTCGATGGGGCGACGGTTTGACCGGGGCGAACCCGTATGGCTCTGATACCAATGTAGGATCCTGCCAAAACAGAGTTAGGATCGATAAATGAAGTTGAGACTTACGCTTGCGTATGCGGCACGGTAGTCACAGAACTTCGCCTTCGGATTCGCCACGACGGATCGAGTCTTCTCACGAACGGAGTAAGGCTACTAAATCCACAATCTAAATCTCTACTTTTAGATTAAGAACTTGGATAAAGGGAGAGGAAGGATTTCGGCAGAGCTTCGCTAGAATGAAAATGCATGCAAGAATGCCATGCAAAAGTGTGAGGAAATGGCTAACCCTTTGGTCTTATTTATAGCCCCCAAGGTAGTTATTTTAGGAGTAATTGTTCCTTTGGAACAATTTAACTAAGGTGTACCATCGTACATGGCACATTATAAGCTTAAGTTGTACCATATGCATGGTACAACATAAGCTTAAGATATTACCCCTTTATTAGCCATATGTCGCATGCACTTATGCACATATAATGCGACTTTCCCATTAATCTAGAGATCCTCTCCGCAAGGGAACAGATTCCCTTTGCACACGACTTCGTGTACGCGACGTTCGAGGTCCGTATTCCCTCGTACATCCCCCACAAGGGTGTACAAACGTCTTCCATATCCAACAGCTACTATCTAATTAACTAATGTAGCTACTGCAATTAAAATAATGCACATTAATTAAAACTACGGTTGAGAAAACTCAACATACCCGTAACTCTTGCCTTGCAGCAAAAGTGTTACCGAATGCAATCAATTGCCCTTCCCGCATTAGCCGCTACGATCCCAGCAACCGCTTGCACCGATCCAACCACTTGCTCCAGAAAGTTTCACGCGAGTGAAACCTCCGCCTAGATTTTGGATCTGAATCCGAACTCCTTTGCGGCTTTGCTAGAGCCCTCAGGAGCAAGGCAGAAATTTATAGGGAGAGGAGAAATATTAATTTAAGCCTAGATGCGAGCGTGCCCCAACATTTACGAGAGCCGCTCAGATCTAGAGCTTGGGACAAGATTTGAGAAGGAGAGCAGACCCCTATTTATATAGGCGGCTGACTGCTCCCCTTCCCTCAAAATCCGATGTGGGACTAATTTAGAGTTAATCAAATTCAATTTAGTTTGCCTTTCACAAAGTGCAAACTTCTGTGAATTTTAACTCCCTCACCGTTGAACTTCAGGATTGATACAACCTATCAATTCGAAGGGTGTTCAACGGTGAATGCATAGGAAAAAACCGTTCGTCAATCGGAGTTCGTTTGACCCTCCAATTTACCGCTCAAAGTTCAGCACATGGCTAGTTTTTCACAAAAACTGAGCCGTCAAACGAATCTGCCCTAAGTGCAGAAAAAACTGCACTTTGTGGGACCCACCTGACCAGCTGGGTGAGCCCAGACCAGGCTGGATGCCTGGTCTGAGCGCCCCCAGGCTGGTGCGCCCAGCCTGGGGCCTGGCCCGGGCCTGGGCCAGGCGCCCAGGCGCCTAGGGCGCCTGGGCGGCCCGCCTGGGCCAGGCCCAGGCGCCCAGCGCCTGGGTCAATGCCCAGGCTCCCAGGGCGCTTTGGGCGGGCCCGCCTGGGCACAGGCCCAGGCGCCCAGCGCCTGGGCTGGCGCCCTGGCTCAGCCAGGTTTGGCCAGGCGCCCAGCGCCTGGGCTGGCGCCCTGGCTCAGCCAGGTTTGGCCAGGCGCCCAGGTCTGGCCTGGGTCAGCCTGGTCTGACCCGGTCTGATCTGTTTGGCTGTTTTTGGCGTATCTTGAGCATCTGGCATCCGATTTGGACGCCGTTCAAACCTGGGCGTAGACCGGGACATTCCCGTCTTACCCGTGAGCTTTTCCTTACGTTAAATATTGTTTTAAACTATGTAAAACACATTTAATCTATTTTGCATCATATACAATTTAGTCCCTATCTCGGCTTAAATTATCATTTGCATTAAATACAAATGATCTGAGGGCATATTTCCCTACAATACTAGGTCCAGAAGTTCCATATCTGAGTGCCATCGGAGCACTACTATATCTGGCAAACTGCACGCGTCCCGACATAGCGTTCACAGTAAATTTGCTAGCCAGATACAGTGCAGCGCCCACACAACGCCACTGGACCGGGGTTAAGCACCTTCTGCGCTATCTCCAAGGGTCTACAGATTTGGGACTCTTCTACAAAAATGGAATATCCTCTACACTTGCAGGTTATGCTGATGCAGGATACTTGTCTGATCCCCACAAAGCAAAGTCACAGATTGGGTACATGTTTACCTACAGAGGGACAGCCATTTCCTGTAGATCCATCAAGCAAACCTTGACGGCAACCTCATCCAATCACTCTGAAATCATTGCCATCCATGAAGCAAGCAGAGAATGCGTATGGCTACGCTCAGTTGTCCACCACATCCTGTCTACGACCGGACTGAAGACTGGAGATCTCGAGCCTACTACAATGTTCGAGGACAATGCTGCTTGCATAGCTCAGTTACGAGGTGGCTTCATCAAAGGTGACAGAACGAAGCACATTTCACCAAAGTTCTTCTGGACTCACGAGCTACAGAGAGATGGCAAGATCGACATCAGACAAGTGCAATCATGTGACAATTTGGCAGATTTATTCTCTAAAGCCCTTTCTACTGCCACTTTTAGGAAGCTTGTACATATGATTGGAATGAGATCTGCAAGCTTGAGGGCTTGTACAGATCAGGGGGAGTTTGGCAGAGTTTGTACTCTTTTCCCTTAACTATGGTTTTTCCCACTGGGTTTTCCATAGCTAACGGTTTTAATGAGGCAAATCTCACCAACTCAGGATCCAGAAGTATCCACCCCATGTGAGACTCTCCAACGCTCGGAATCCTGAAGTATTCACGAGCAGAGTCCACACCTATGGCTGGATAAGGGGGAGTGTTGTGAACGGTTATTTAACCGGGTTGGTTAATTTCTGGGCTATCCTAGAGATAGGCACATATCATTGTAAACCCATCTTATATTCTTCCCAGTGCCTATAAATAAAGAGTTGGGGCTCCTCCCCCAATAGATGATTCATAACAAAAATGACTATATTTTAGAAATGATAAAAAAATTCCAGCAATGGCTGCAAATTCAAAAATATTTGATACGTCTGTTTTGCGGAGGCCCAACAACATGGGCCCAAAGGCACAACTTACTACGCGAAGCCACGGGAGATCCAAGCCCACCAAACGAAGCCCGAAAGAACATGGAGCTAGAAACCCAACTACCGATCAGAAGCCCGTCTGCGAGATCAGGCCCGCCCGACAAAGCCCCTTAGAGGGCCCCCGAACGGCGATCCAACCCGGCCCCGGAAACGCGCAAGTCACTCGCCCACTCCAGCGATAACCGTTCCCCCAGGCCCGCGACCACTTAATGGCCGTAATGGGGAGGTGCTGGCATGGCGCAGGGAACGGCGATGGGGAGGCGGATTGAGGGGGCACGATCGGGGGCGGACGAGGGACGTGAGTCGTGGGCAATCACGACGGGAGGCCTATAAAAGGGCTAGAAGGACGACTAGACAGGGGACGGCATCTCAGGTAACTAAAACCTAAGGTACTCCATCAACGACCTAGTTCCCCCATTTCTTCTCCTTCCTCCCCCGCTCGCGTCGGTAGACGTCGTTCCGACCTCCTCTCGAGTCGAACCGTCTCCGCCGAGCCTCCTCTTTCAGATCATCGTCTGACTTAGGCATCGGAGGGGATTTGGCCGGAACCAAGGTCCGGCCCCCCTGACGAGTGCTCTCGTCTGCGCAGGAGGACGTCAGATCCACGGGCCGAGGCTTCCCCTCCGCCCCACGCCGGCCACGTATCAATCAAGATGACCGAGGCTACCCCTCGTCGTCCGACCGACCGAGGCCGAGCATGTCCGTCCGAGCCGAGGCTTCCCATCCGCTCACGAGGCGCCGAGGCTACCCCTCGTCGTCCGACTGTACGAGGCCGAGCATCTCACACCGGGCCGAGGCTTTCCCTCGCCTCCCTCGTGGCCGAGGATCCAGATTCGGCCCAGCCGACGTGCTCCACGTCATCCGCAACTCCGATTCACGCCGCGTCGGCACAGACTCGACACACCCGAGGGACCCAAGTCGGCCCCTCGACCACGTTGACCGGGTAGTCCACGGTCAACGCTTTTGTAGTGAGAAAACACTCTGAAACATCTGGCGTCGTCTGTGGGAACGAACTGTCCCACGAAGAAATAAACCGCACTTGCAATGGCACGCGCCTGCAACGGGAAGAGACGCATGCCCCCCATCCCAGAGGAGGGGAGCGGCGCACCCAACAACAACCTTGAGGGCGCACCCGACAGCAATCACCCCGCCCCCTCAGCCGAAGGGACCGGCGGGTCTGAGCTGGCCACACAGGGGCAGCTCCGCGCCCTGGCCCAAGAGACCAACGCGAATATCCAGACACTGGTCGCGATGGTGCAGCAACTCATCGGCACCGCGCCGGCCAACGGAGACGTGTTGGGCGACGGCCATCGCTGGGAGGGGGGCCCACCGCTCCTGCGGTCCGCTGTGGTCGCTGACCACGGAAACCGAAGACCGAACCCGGAGCGTCGGTTCACACTGCCCGGATCCCACCAGGCGAGGTCGCACGCCTCCTCCTCTCATCGCGAAAGGAGCAGGAGGGGTACCGAATGCACGGGGGACGAATCGGTGACCGCATCGTCTCGTCGGCCACGATCACCCCACCGCAGGAGGAGTGATCGGCACCACTCGAGGGACCGATCACGGCGAAGCGGAAGCTCCCGCCGGAGGAGCCGGGAACGCCGGGTCAGCCCCGCCCCCAGTGTGGCGAGGGCCGTGGAGCCAGCCCATCCAGTGCCTGTGCCGCCGCCACAACCGAACGAGCCTGAGGTAGGCGGGTGTCGGACCCCCGGAGGCATTCACGGAGACCGGTGCCCCCTGTCGCGGAGAATAACCGACGCGCGGGTCCCCTCCCGATTCAAGATTCCAACGCTGGGGAAGTACGATGGGATAGGAGATCCAGGGAACCACGTGATGGACTACGAGGGGGACATGTCTTTCCAGGGAGCCGATGATGACCTACTCTGCAGGGGCTTTTATTCGACCCTCAGGGGAGCGGCGAGAACTTGGTACCGCAGCCTACCCAGCCGCTCCATTGACAGCTTTGAGTAACTCACCCAACTGTTCTGCAAATAGTTCATGGCAGGGCGACAGGTAATGCCTGATGCTGAACATCTGTTTAACATAGTGCAGGGCCCGACCGAGCCGCTCCGACAATTTATGCGCCGCTTCAACGCTGAACGGCTGAACGTAAACAGCCCTCCCGACCTTGTAGTCCAGACGGCCCTAAAGAAAGGGCTGCGGCATAGAGGCCTGAAGAAATCTCCGCATAATGATCCCCCGAAAGACCTCCCTGGGATCATGGCGAGGGCCGAGCGCTTCATGCTGACCGAGGAGACCTTGGCCATCGAGGCAGGAAAGGCCAGACGAGGGACCAAGCGCGGCGATAGTGAGTGTCGCAGCCCCGAAGGGTACCGGACAGAGAACAGGGCGAGAAACAAGCAGCGGAGAGAGGATACAAGGGACAACACCCCGGACGCCGTCCTCACTCAAGTGCAGAAGGAAGAGCGCGCTGATCGCCCCCCGCCAAAGGCAAAGAAAGGCGGGAAACATGGGGAAAAGTATTGCAAATACCACAAGGACAACGGTCACGACACTGAAGACTGCTGGCACCTAAAGAAGGACATTGAGAAGCTGATGAGCCGAGGGCACGCAAGGAACTTCACCGATGACCCGGCCCACGGAGAAGGAACATCCATGCAGCCGGACAAAGGGAAGAAGGTCAACACCATTCAGGGACCCCTCCGCATCATAGAGTGAGCAGGCGAGGCCCCTCCCCCCGGTCGCCGCCTCGTCAGGAGGAGATTATCTAGGTTCACATCCCTCCGACTAGCCTTATTTCCCTTTTTCCTCCAAATATACTAGTCCAGTAGGACCTTTAAGAGTACAAATGCATTCCATTTTACCTTTTCTTCATCTCCGACGGAATCAAGGTTTCGCTAAGGGTGTATAAGAGTGAAGATCACCACCTCACCGGGTGAGGGGTCAATCAAAACCGGTCTTGAGCCGAGGAGCTTCGCCCTCGCTGGCCGAATCCTTCGCCCGTAAGTCTGGGGGCAATCCCCCCAGCCAGCGCAGACGCCGACCGGTCCTAAGCCGAGGATCTTCCCCCTCGCTGACCGGCTCCACCGCTCGTAAGTCTGGGGGCAATTCCCCCAGCCAGCACAGACGCCGACCGGTCCTAAGCCGAGGAGCTTCGCCCTCGCTGACCGACTCCACCACTCGTAAGTCTGGGGGCAATTCCCCCAGCCAGCGCAAACGCCGACCGGTCCTAAGCCGAGGAGCTTCGCCCTCGCTGACCGACTCCACCGCTCGTAAGTCTCGGGGCAATTCCCCCAACCAGCGCAGACGCCGACCGGTCCTAAGCCGAGGAGCTTCGCCCTCGCTGACCGACCCCACTGCTCGTAAGTCTGGGGGCAATCCCCCCAGCCAGCGCAGACGCCGACCGGTCCTAAGCCGAGGGGCTACGCCCCCGCTGACCAACTCCGTTGCTCATAAGACTGGGGGCAGCCTCCCCCCAGCCCTCAAGGACACCAACCGGCTCGTCAACTCGAGAGGCAACCTCCCGGAGAAAGGAGGCGAGCGACCACCGTCAGCAGAGGAGCCGAGGTCACGACAACAGAGCAAGATGCGTGGAAGATTCAAGTAAGTCAATTTCATTTCCAACAATTAACCAAGGTACAAAAGTGTGTCGTATTTACGGGAAATCGAAGTGGAGAAACCTCCTTACAAGTAATCCGCTCTCGGCGGACAGCAAAATTCGTCACCTACGGAAACTAGGGTAACGCCGGCAGAGCAAAACTTGTCGACCAGGAACACAAAGTTGCTGGCGTAGGCGATCATCCTTGCAATCGGCAATTGTTCGCTCCGAAGCAGAGAACCGGTAAGGAGGCCAATGGAGATTGCGGGGCCGGGGATCCATTTCAAGTAGACCGGCCCAAAGCGAAGCGGATGCTAAAAAATTTGAGGATAAAAACAAGGACGACAGGCCGGGAAGGACGACCTAGGGGGCCTGGGCTCAAGAGGACGCATCCTCGGGCGCCTCGCCCTGCTCGGAGCGAGGGGGATCGACAGGCGGAGGAGCCTGCCGAACTCGCTCCGCACAATCCCGGAAGGAGGACTGGACGACTTCGACGATCCGGGGGCCGATAAGGCCTTCATATGTACTGAAGGCTTCCCTGAGGACCTCGAAGATCCTCTCCCCCAGAGTCCCGACGACGCCCCTCTCCACCTCCTCCGCAAACCGTGCCACCTGACGCCGATCCGACAGTTCCCTCTGAAGCTCCTCCCTCTCCAGGCGGAACGACTCCGTCGCTTCCTCAGCCGACTGCCGAGCGTCCTCTAACTTTCCCTGGAGATCACCCACTCGTCCCTCTAGCTCGGCCACCTGGAGCTTGAGTTGCCGAGACTCCATCTGGGCCTCCACCATAGCTACCTCCGCCGCCCCGGCCCGCTCGTGGGCCCTCGCAGAGGACTCCTCCAGCTCCCTCAAATGGACAGCTCGACGTTGCGACTCAACAGCGAGCGTTGAACCCTGAAAGACAAGACATGAGCCAAAGAAGAGAGCGAAGGAAAGGAAAGGACAGCAGGATAGCCAAACCTGTTAAAGGATCCAGACCAAGGAGTCTGACACCTTGTCGGTAGGGTTCCTCTCGAGGAGACTGCGGTCCCGGGGGAGGACGGAGCCCTCGGCGAACTGCTGAGCCAGGGCTCGGTCGACAAACACCGAACCCCCGGGGGTGACCTCGAGGGAGGCCGAGCTGCTCGCCAACAGGGCACCGATTCCCGGTAATGGAGACGGAGGCGCTGCGACGGGGGTGGTTGTCAAGGCCACCGGAAAATCCCCGGCGGTCGCCGCCGGGGGCACGGAGCGCACCGGACTGGAGGGATCCGCACCTTCCTTCCTCCTTTTCCCTCCGTGAGGCTCGGCGGCCGCCGAAGGGGAGCGCTTCCGCCTCGTGCCGTCTCCACCCTCGGGGACAAGAGGGGGCACGCCAAGCGCAGGAGGAGCGGCCCCGGACCCGTCGTTATCCCCCGCCACTTGGGCTGGGGGGACGGATCCGGCCCTTGCGACCCCCTCGGGGATGAGACTACCAGAAGAAGAGGCGGGAGGTGCGGCCACCACCTTGCCCACGGCGGGCTCGGCTCGGCGCACCTCCTCCTCAACGGTCCGCTGAGGAGCACTTCCCGAGGTACTACCTCGCCTCCGAGCGGCTCCACGACGAATCAGCTCATCAACATTGCGGGTGAACTCGCGACCAGCCATCCCTGCAAGGGAAACCGAAATCAGGGTAAGCCACGGGGCAATCCAGGACTGAAAAAGCGACCTACCCGGAGACCACAAGACGGCCTTCAGAAGTAGGTCGTCCAGCAAAGGCCAGATAGACTTCGCCTCCAAGGGGAGGGCCGACAGCAGCGCGACGGCCGCCTGATCAGCCTCAGAAAGGGCTAGCATTGGGCAAGGCCGGACCGACCCGCCCCAACCCGTCAAAATCTGGGCATCCTCCAGGAAGACAACGAAGACATAATCCGATCTCCAGTCCCCCGACCAGCGGGGTAGCACGATCAGGCATTCCCTCCCCGCGCGGGCTCGGAGGTGCAACCATGATCCTGGACCGACCGTCTGGATCTGATAAAAGTAGAAGAGAAGGGGGAGAGATGGCTCCAGACCACGAGTACAGCAGAGCATCACGAAGCCCGTCAGTACCGCAATTGAACAGGGGTAAACTGGCAAAGGGGCACCATGAGATACTCCATGACTTGGATGAAGAAGGGATTGAGCGGGAAACGAAGACCCAGGCGGAACATCTCGACGTAGACGCCGACTTCATTGCCCCACGGAAGACAGATCCGCTCGTCGATGAAAGGGACTCGAACATCATACGGGTAACAGAGATACTTTCCCTGGATCTCCGTAGCCGCTAGAAAAGAAGTCCTCGACGGCGTTCTAAGGACAACCGGAGGTACATTAAGCCGCACGGCGGCCGACGCCACATCATCGCCGGCATAGTCTGGGAAGAGCTTCCCCTTCCCTTTATCTCGGAGGAAACGGCTCCCTGAGGAGGAACCGGATCCCACAGATCGGGGCCCGCCCCGCCTGGACTCAGGAGGATCCCTCGCCCCTTGGCCAGGGCCACCTATCCTAAGAGCAGCCATAATAAGAAAATGGGAAAGGAGTTACCTTTTTTGTTAATTTGGAGAAGACAAGGAAACGAAGACGGCGGGAGACTCCGAGTTTGTGGAACAGAGGGAAGAGCGAAGAAGTCAGGATCAACGCAGCCGGGGATCTTATATACAAGACCCAGGGACGAATTCGAAGCGCCTGACAGGAACGCGTGGCAGGCCACAAAGAGCCGGCGGCGTTTCGAAATCGGCGCCAAGGGAAGTCCAATCGGTCCGCCTCATCATAACCTTCATTTATGACCGCGCCTCGACTGACGCGCCACTCGGAATCCCAGACGTCACATCGGTCGAACCGAGCCGGCCGAGGCCGATCGGCCCCACCGATGGGGGCAATTGATACGTCTGTTTTGCGGAGGCCCAACAACATGGGCCCAAAGGCACAACCTACTACGCGAAGTCACGGGAGATCCAAGCCCACCAAACGAAGCCCGAAAGAACATGGAGCTAGAAACCCAACTACCGATCAGAAGCCCGTCTGCGAGATCAGGCCCGCCCGACAAAGCCCCTTAGAGGGCCCCCGAACGGCGATCCAACCCGGCCCCGGAAACGCGCAAGTCACTCGCCCACTCCAGCGATAACCGTTCCCCCAGGCCCGCGACCACTTAATGGCCGTAATGGGGAGGTGCTGGCATGGCGCAGGGAACGGCGATGGGGAGGCGGATTGAGGGGGCACGATCGGGGGCGGACGAGGGACGTGAGTCGTGGGCAATCACGACGGGAGGCCTATAAAAGGGCTAGAAGGACGACTAGACAGGGGACGGCATCTCAAGTAACTAAAACCTAAGGTACTCCATCAACGACCTAGTTCCCCCATTTCTTCTCCTTCCTCCCCCGCTCGCGCCGGTAGACGTCGTTCCGACCTCCTCTCGAGTCGAACCGTCTCCGCCGAGCCTCCTCTTTCAGATCATCGTCTGACTTAGGCATCGGAGGGGATTTGGCCGGAACCAAGGTCCGGCCCCCCTGACGAGTGCTCTCGTCTGCGCAGGAGGACGTCAGATCCACAGGCCAAGGCTTCCCCTCCGCCCCATGCCGGCCACGTATCAAGCAAAACGACCGAGGCTACCCCTCGTCCGACCGATCGAGGCCGAGCACGTCCGTCCGAGCCGAGGCTTCCCCTCCGCTCACGAGGCGCCGAGGCTACCCCTCGTCATCCGACTGTCCGAGGCCGAGCGTCTCACACCGGGCCGAGGCTTCCCCTCGCCTCCCTCGTGGCCGAGGATCCAGATTCGGCCCAGCCGACGTGCTCCACGTCATCCGCAACTCCGATTCACGCCGCGTCGGCACAGACTCGACACACCCGATGGACCCAAGTCGGCCCCTCGACCACGTTGACCGGGTAGTCCACGGTCAACGCTTTTGTAGTGAGAAAACACTCTGGAACAATATTAATTTCTTGAGTGTTTGATTCATCGTAGAATCTAAGTATGATGGTAATATAATGGTCAAAAATACATCTACAAGATATATATACTATATGTAAGTATGATATCAATATAGTGGGTAAATGGGTCCACGTTATTTATATTTATATTTGAACGAATAATTGGGCAAACGGGTCCATGACAATTCAAACCCAAATAAGTAGGTGTAGTAACTAACGGGTCCGGGTCCTACACGGACCCATTTACCCGCCTAGCTAGAAACTACAAGCGAATCGAGGAGGAAGTAAAAGGAAGCTTATCCGCATTCTTGCTCTCATCCCTCTCAAAAAAAAAAAAAAAAAATCATCCGTGCATTTCGTTTTTCCAAGCTAAAAAAATATATAATGATTACTTCTCCACTGGCATCTCATTTCCTGCATGGCATTTCCCAGGTATCGTTCAAAAAACCATTCATTTTCTTTTAATCCCACTGCCCGTCGAACAATAACAACAACCATTTAACATTTTCTTCTTCTTGAATCTCAAATTGCAGCTGAAGACCGCCCGAAATGATTACTTCATGCATGAGGGATGTTGGGGTCGGCACCAGAACAAGCTCTCTCTCTCCATGGTGTGCATTTTCTTTTTATACCCTTCGTTTGTGTTCAATGTGCATGTGTTTATCGCATATATCATGTTTCTTTAGAGATTTCCTCTGTTGGGTTTTTGTTTTTATGCAAGGATCTCAAGTGGGCCGTCTGATTTTAAGCACTTAAAATTTTTATGTTATGAACGGCTATCAGGTGTTTGTGATAATGTCTCTGTATGCCTTGTTTACATGTTTAGAAGTTAGTTATATATTTTGAACTAAATTTAACATAATTGTCAGAAGGGATTGTGACAAATTTACGCGCGTGGTTGCATGATAATATAGGTTCTGTGACGATGCAAGGATTTGAAGTTGGGCTATAATGTTAGTTTCTCTTTTGTGCAGCATTAAACCCCTTCGGCTAAACTAGTTGTTGGTTTCCTGAAAATTAAGAAATGAATTTATTATCCGCGAGAAAATTATTTGTTCCAAGTAAGAAAGTTTAAAATCAATATTGGCTTTATGTATTGTTCTCTGAATGTGGATTTTTATTGCAATGCTGGGATTTGCATATGTAATTTAGTGTCATTTATAGATAACTAAAAGTTGGTCTTTTGAGAGCTTCGTGATTTTCTTCTTGAATTATCAGAAGGAAGTTCTTAAGATTATGACGAAGTTAATTTCCAAGTTTTGTGCATGTGATGTTCTTGCAGTTCTGAGAGCCTTTGAAAGCATTGCAGGGCTTCATTTTTATGCTATAAATACTATCCTTATGGAGGTAATTCTGTATTCAGCAGGATACCCGAAAATTGTTGTCATTTATTGAAAGCTAGTTTTTTCATTATGCCATATTCCAGACGTTCTTGTGTTTAACTAAGTCATGGTTGTCAACCAAATGAGATGTTTTTAAAAAAAAATTATTATATATAGCTCAGCATGATGGAAACACCCCAGCGGCTTGAATCGCTGTTAATTTTGTTACTTTTTAATTTGCTTTATAACTGAGTTAGTGATTTGAAAGCCAAATTTCTTACAGCAGTGCAGCGCAAGGCAGGTAGAGAAGCAACATTCGACCTCAACAGATATCCATAAAATCTTAGGTACAAATTTTGTCCTTCCTGATTCGCCAAAAGTAGTTCGAAGTACCACTGCTCCTTTGGTTGAGGCACTAAAGTCTTGCGCTGAACAAGATGTTGCATGTTTCCACTTCCCTGGGCACAACAGAGGGAAAGCTGCTCCTCCCTGGTTGTCTGAGCTTATGGGTCTAAAACCATTTTTTCATGACCTGCCCGAGCTTACTGAACTTGATGACCTCTTCTCCCCAAAGGGCGTGATCTTAGATGCTCAAAAACAAGCAGCCGAACTATTTGGTGCATCCGATACATGGTTTCTTGTGGGGGGCACCACCTGTGGCATCCAGGCATCCATTATGGCCACATGTTCACCGGGCGAGACCTTAATTCTGCCCAGGAACGCTCATATTTCTGCAACATCTGGCCTGATTTTATCCGGAGCCATCCCAAAGTACATCATGCCAGAGTATAGTTCTGCGTGGGATATTGCCGGTGGAATAACTTCATCGCAGGTGGAGAATGCTCTGAAAGAGTTGGATGAAGCTGGTAGAAAGGCAGCTGCAGTGCTAGTCACTTCACCAACATACCATGGCATTTGCAGCAACGTGGGAGAAATTACCGAGCTCTGTCACTCGCATGGTATTCCTGTTATAGTGGACGAAGCGCATGGCGCTCACTTCAGGTTCAGTAACAAGCTTCCAAGCAGTGCACTTGATCAGGGGGCTGACTTGGCTGTTCAATCAACTCATAAAGTCATGTCCTCTCTAACTCAGTCGTCTATGCTGCACTCATCAGGATGTCTTATTGACAAGGAGAGAGTGAGCAAATGCCTTCAGATGCTTCAGAGCTCCAGTCCGAGTTACCTACTTCTTGCTTCTTTAGATGCCGCAAGAGCTCAACTGGGTGAAAACCCCAATAACTTTTTTGACATAGCAATGGATTTGGCCGCTGAAGCCAGGTATCGGATAACCATGATCCCTGGTGTCTCACTCTTAGACCTGTCTAGCTTCCTATCAGATTTTCCTTCGATGGATCTTCTTCGTATCACTCTTGGTGTATCCCGGCTTGGCATTTCTGGTTATATGGCAGATGACATACTATGCCAGGAAAGGCAAGTCATTTCTGAGCTAGCAGGCAGCCGGTCCTTAACATTCGCCATCAACTTGGGTACATGTAGAGATGATGTTGAGAGACTTGTGTTGGGGATACAGCATTTGTCAACAACTTACCATAAGAGAAATGAACGGTGGAGCAATTTTCAGGCTGAAGTTTATGAGCCATTCGTCGACATTGCTTCTGAATTGAGTCCAAGGGATGCCTTCTTTGCGAAGAAGAGGAAACTGGCAATAAGCGAAAGCGTTGGGGAGATATGTGGGGAGTTGATCTCCTCATACCCACCTGGTATACCGGTACTAATTCCTGGCGAGGTTATAACTGAGAAAGCTTTGTCGTATCTCCTCGATGCTAAGAAGATGGGTGCTGCGATAAGTGGAGCAGCTGACCATCAGCTTTCTTCCCTACTGGTTTGCAATGCATAAGAACAAGTTGACTTTCACACTTCTGACTTCTAAGAAATCACAAAAGCTGTCCAAGGAAGCCAAACAATTTGAAACAACAAGGATTTCGCTGGTGGAAGGGAACTAAAAGATGGATAATGGAGGGTATGTGCTATTTTTAAGATGGGGCCTCTAGGAACGAAGGAAGTGGATAGTAGAGGATTCATGAAGCCAACCTCTAGCTGGTAAGTGCTGGATGATTGTCATAGGTTTCATGTTATATATAAATTTGGAAAGTGTTGAGATGTAGTAATTAATATGTCGTAGGTTGTTTTTTTTGTAAAAATATTAATATATTACTATAAATAATAAATCCAATGGAAAGGAGAGATTAATAACCCTCCCAAACATTTTCTCTAATATCTGATTTCTCCTTGTTATTAGAGCTCCAACCCTAGCCCTAGTTGTAACCCTAGATTACATTAGCCTAACCATGGTTACAACTTAATTACACCGAAGAGCTATCTTCTCTTCCTCTTTCATTTCTGTTCTTCCATCCCCATCTTATTTTTGTTCTTTTCTTGATAATTTTATGGTTTCAATCAAAAATATTAAAATAATTTAGTAAAAATGGTCGGATATGCCGTACATACAATATAGGATAAAAATATAGTTAAAACCCTTTATTTTTTCCTTCATTCTTTCTTATGTAGTGGCGCGTGTATGTGGATAATGATTCTGGGTTGTTTGTTTATCTTTGGCTAATTGGCCATTGGATGGATTTGGCATATGGTGATTTGATGTTGGTCACTGCATTGGTATTTTACGATGGGTTGTTTTGCATTTGGTTGATTGTTTAGACTTTCTGTTTGGTGTTTGTCATTGGTAGGAGTAGGGAGATACTATAGATAATAGCTTCAAAGTCAGAAGTGAACATCAATGGTTCCAGAGTTAGTTTTTACAAATATCATAGATCAAAAACTCAATTGGATAAGTTACCAGCAATGAATGTAGTTGATGGAGACCTATCTTGAGGTGAACCAATAAAGAATAAACTGATAATTGTCCACATGATGGGCAACCAAGTGGAAGAGGAAGGATGCTGATCAATTATTGAACTCTATTGAACACAGAATTCAGGAGCTTGTGATTGAGCAGAATACTATGAAGGAGATTTGAGTGCTCTTGGAGATCACGTACTAAAGGAAGAATGATCTTTCTAAAGTGTATGATGTGTCTCAGTCTTTTTGAAAGAGCCAGCAAAGAGAGAAGTTGTGTTTACAGCATTATACAGACTTTCACAAGCTGTATGAGAAACTGAATTTTATCTTTCATGTCTAACAAAGGTGAATAAATGAAAGAGCAAAGAGAGCAACTGTCATTCCTGGCATATTTGGGAAGTCTAAGTATGCATCAGCCCGTCCCCTGATCTCATATGTAGAAATTATAGACTATCAATTTTAATACTTTTCACACTGCAACATGCCATTCCAGAGGGAATTAGAGTTAGAATGTAGGGAGTCAAGGTAAGCGATCAACCATGACTACACAACGTCCTTTTAGCGACACGTGATATTGAGGTGCAGAGGAGTTATCAGATAATGCAAAGATGATATATGTGTTTATAATCATGGTAGATGTAGAGAAGTGTTAGATTCCGGAGTCAGAGATATGCTTGAATGTGATGCATCTTTGGAGCGAGTGATTTGCCATTGTTGCAATGAGTTCGAACACACAAAGTTTGTCTGTACCAACCATCACTGTCTACATGGAAACCATCACTTTCACAAGCTGTATGAGAAGCTGAATTTTATCTTTCATATCTAAACAAAGGTGAATAAATTAAAGAGCAAAGAGAACAACTGTCATTCGTGGCATATTTGGGAAGTCTAAGTATGCATCAGCCCGTCCCCAGATCATATGCAGAAATTATAGCTATCAATTTTAATACTTTTCACACTGCAACATACCATTCCAAAGGGAATTAGAGTTCGAATGTAGGGAGTCAAGGTAAGCGATCTACCATGGCTACACAACGTCCTTTTAGCGACACATGTGATATTGAGGTGCACGAGGAGTTATCAGATAATGCAAAGATGATATATGTGTTTATAATCATGGTAGATGTAGAGAAGTGTTAGATTCCAGAGTCAGAGATATGCTTGAATGTGATGCATCTTTGGAGCGAGTGATTTGCCATTGTTGCAATGAGTTCGAACACAAAAAGTTTGTCTGTACCAACCATCACTGTCTACATGGAAAAGGTTTTAGAGGTAGCATTGCAACTGCAGCTTTCCAAGATAACTCTTTCCTAACGAGAAGTGTTCAAATATCCGATTATAGTGGATTTCGTACCAGATGTTTTATAGAATTAGTGAGGTTCAGTTGCATTCATTATCTTCCATCACAACATTAGCCAAATCAGGTAACCCAATGTCATGGAATTTCACATTGAGTCCTCAAACGTGGGCTATAACTTTGAGGCTCCGGATTATATGACTATAAAGAGTTGGGTATATTGTCTTTGTTTTGTTTATCTATTTGCCGATAGACAGTGACACTAGCAGATAGATCAACATCCACAATTAAGGGTGTTAGCAATGTTAATGTTACTCCCTCTTTGCATTTGTTCTATATTTGCTCAAATTCTCATTTAATTTTCTTTCTATTAGTTAATTGATGTGATCTTTAAAGTACTCCATAACCTTCTTTCGTGGTTGTATGTTTCAAAATTTTGGAACGATGAGGAGGATTGGTACATGGCATGAGTTTGGGGTCTCTATCACCTGGATCCGGAGATTGGTTCCGTGACTTGTTCAGGAGTTACTATTCCCTATATCATGTACTACAGATTAGGTCATCCATATCTTTAGAATTTAAAACTTTTACATTATTAGTTTCATAGTTTCTTTAGTCTAGAGTGTGAGTTTTGTTAGTTGAAAAAACTATTTAAACACACAATAGTTTGTCTTATTATGAGTCAATAAGTGTGTTTAAACCCCTTCTGAGCTTGTCCATTCAGATATATGGAGACATTGTTGTGTTAAGTTTAGACCTAGTTTTATGTATTTTGTTACATTTATAGCTAATTTTTCACATTAGACTTGGGAATATTAATTGAAAAACAGAACAGTGGTGCTTGCCACATTTTACCAGCTTTTATGTTGTAGTAAAGAATCAATTTGATATTTCTCGTAAAATTCTATGAAGTGATAATGCGAAGTAATATTTTAGTAATCAGTTTATATCTTGATGTCTTAAATTTATATTATTCATCAAACTTCAGAGGTACACACTCAAACAAAATAAGGCAGCAAAACGTAAAAACAAACATATATTAGAGGTAGCTTGAATATTTCTTTTACATATGAATGTTCCAAAGATTTTTTAAGCTGATGTTGTATTGATTGCTTATTATCTTATTAATCGTATGCATTTTACCGTGGTTAATGGCGATATTTCTTGTCAATTGTTATTTACTAATGCAGAGTTGTTTCATTTATCTCATAAAGTTTTCAAATTTGTTTATTTTGTGCAGAATAATATTCACAATGATTCAAAACTTGATCCACGTTCTTTCAACTGTGTGTGTTTTGGTACTCTCTCAATCGGAAAGATTATAAATGCTATTGTCCTACAATCAATCAGTCTTTTGTGTCTGCTTTTGAGTCACAACCATATTTCATTACACATGGAGACACTAATCTTTTGTTGAGCTCTGACATTCATAATGACTATTTTTTTACCTACTGCTACCGAAAAATCTGAAATTATACATGTTTATCTTTGGCAGGAATGAGCCAGAATTCAGCCTCAAGATCATGTATCATCTCTTAATGCTTCTGACCCCGTAGCTCCATTTCAAGTGACATCTTCTTCATGTCTCTCTACTGCAACCTTTATCGGAAAATGTGAGCCGGTTTCTGATTTGGATATTCTCATTGTTTTCAGAAAGGATACTTGTCATTGCATAACCCATCATCTTCATAATATGCATTGTATGCCTATCTTCCTTATTCACACACAAGATTTTTTTGTCCTCCATTGATTCTCATCATACTCCCTAGTGTATTTCAAAAGGTCTATCACATCCATGTTGGCGTTGTGTAATCTTGAAAGAAATGGATACACTTAAAACAATCACCGAAGGCTTGGTTTGGGTGATTTGCAAATTGTACAAGGTGTTTTGATCTCAAATAATGGCAGGGTGATCACTGGGGTGTTCATTGGACCCAACAGGATAAGTGAAATTTTTGGTGGTGTATGTTGATGATATTGTAATTAATGAAGACGACATCTCTAATATTCAGAGATTGAAGGAGTTTTAGACATAAGATTTTGGGCATTTAAGATATATTATTAGGATAGAGGTGGCATGCTTGGGGAAATGCATATATTTGCCTTAGAGGAAGTATGTCTTGTATATGCTGTCGGAGACTGGGTGTCTATATGTATGCATCTTACTTTGTATATGGATCGTAACTTCAGACTTTGCCAAATCAGCGCAAGTCATTACATGGTCCAAGAAGGTACATTTGATTAGTTGATAAGCTCATCTGTCTCACTATGACACATTATGGCATTACCTTCCCTTCATGGTGTCAAAAAAGCCTGGTGGCTTGCCGGCACCGGCCCGGCCCGGATTTTAGCCTGGGGCCCGCCCGCACTCGGGCCAGGCCGGGTGCCAACGGGCAGAATTTTGCCCGTTGGCAAAATTTTGTCTAACGGGCAAAATTCTGGACAAAATTTTGCCCGTGGGGCATTAAGTTAAAAAAAAGATTTTTAAAATTTTTCAACACCTATAAAATTCAATGAATACCCCCCTCCCCCTCCTATTTTCTACACTCATCTATAATCTATTCACTCTCACTATATTATCATTCATTAAGCTCCCCCCTTATTTTCTACACATATCTCTTCACTCTCTGAACATTCATCAAGTTTCCCACTCTTCCCTCTTACGGTGCAAACAATCTCTGATCGTTACTCGCCAGTCGTACTACCGGGCTCTTCAAGCTCCGATCCATCGCACAGCTCTCGCTACAGCCGGACTCTTCAAGCTCCGATCCATCGTCT
>JAULAV010007204.1:0-25232 GCA_030789695.1 Scilla litardierei
GGTATTTCGGAAAATTTATATTTATTTTAGTTTTTAAAACAATTTTAATAATAGAAATCAGCTGTCAACTGAAACACAAAAACAATTTGAACCTTAGGGGATTTTTGTCTAGTTTCAAATTTTAGTGGTATAACTAATACCAAGGGAACTTGATAGATGTTTTTGGTCATTTACCCTTTGATTTAATCATTGTTTCCTTGTAAGAAATCTTAGCCTGGTAAACAATCATATGGATCTTTAGTGGTCAAGTTGTTATATGTTACTACATATAAAAATGCCAAAACAAAATCCAACATAATTTTTAAGGCCTATTTAGCAAAAAAAATACTTCAAAGTTTCCCCAATACTTCAATTGTATTCCCACATACTATCGTTTCCTAGTGCTTAATCCTCGAAGTTTTCCCAATATTAAAAATTACTACTTATCATATTAATCTAACATATTTCTGCTGCAATTGAAATTCAATGACATCCCCCCCTCTCCTTCTCCAAGTTCTTCTCGTGTGCTATGCTTTATTTCTAATCAAATAAGCCCCTTCTTTCCTTTTTCATCCTCTCCACATCTCGACATCTTCCTCCTCCATTCTATTTTCACTTTTTCTTCTCTAAATTCATGATCCTCCCTCTTCCTCTCCTACCGGTATCACCATCATCATCACCACCTCCTCCAAATTACTTACCCACTTCCTCTCTCTCCTTCGATAGCATTAGTATCCCACCAACTTTGTATCCCCAAATAATTGAATCCCCCCCCCCAAAAAAAACAACAAAACAAAAAAACACCTTTCCAACAAGAGGTTTTGTTTGTAAAAGAAGAAAATGTGAGGGTGATTTAGGAATTTTATTTTTTTTAAATGACAAGGTGGAAAACGAAGGGTAATAAACATAAAGGGAAATAGCATGGGGTGTTAAACAAAGACTTAAAGGAAACTTTGAAGTACTTTTCACAAAAAACCCAATTTTTTATAAATAAATATGTTAAATTGCATATAACTAAAGAAGTTGATAACCAAGCTGACATCCCCATATCATCCTCTGAATTTCCATCTACATATCAGATCATAAGTCTCCAAATATCATCATGGGACTTTTGCAATAAGATAAGAAAATGGCAGTTGGCTCCTGATCAACAAAGTGTGTCCCCTTTCGATCCATGGTTGGACGTGGCAACTTCATCTTGATCAAGGAAAACAAAGAAAATTCACCTTCCAAGAAGAACGTCAAATGAACCACTAAAATCTTGAACGTCAAATGAACCACTAATTTGCTAGATTTGGCTCTGTCAAAGGTGTTAGTTGATACGTCGAAGATATAATGATTGCCTTGTGAAAGATCTATTTTTATCCACCTTCTAAGTGCCATGGAGGAAGATTTTTTAGGGGGGAAACAACTAATATTTTCTACAAGAATTTTATCTACTTAGAAATAAACTATATATTCAAAATAACATGGGCAAAAGATATCTAGAACGAGTTTCACATAACCTGATAATAGCAGATGGTAAAAGATGAAGACAAGCTTGGTATTATAATAAAAAAAGACTTACATACAGCTGCCTTTATTCAATCTAAATGTTAAAACGAATATATGATAGCATGGTATACATTAAGGTTAGAGAACTCGGTTTCGATCTCGGTTTCGATCCCTTCAAAAAATGGGTCTCGGTCGCTAGTTTCGATGGTTTCGTTATTACGTTTCGGTTTCGGTATATTTTTTATATGTATATCTTCCTATAATAATGCATAGCTCTGCTATTTAGTTTTATATGTGCTTTCATTTGGTCCACAATCCCATATCTTAGTCATTTATAAAAACCCAAAGCTAAAAAACAAATGCCCATTGTAATTATTTTTTTCTTTTGTTCGGGCCTCAGGCCTGAAGCCCAGCCATGTGGAGTCCTGCTAGTCACATTACAAATTTTGCTAGTCACGTTAGATTCATTTACAAGTTTACCATTCCCTTTGGTAAATTAACAAGTTTGCCATTCCCTTTTTTAAATTAGTAAAAGATAATGGCAAACTTGTAAATAACTGTAATGTGACTAGCAAAATTTGTAATGTGACTAACATCACTTAGCAATGGGATATAAAAATATCACACCGCTCCCATCTTTTAGTCCTCTCTCTCTCTCTCTCTCGAAGCGAGATCAATCAAAGCGACAAAGACAAAGACGAAGACGAAGACGGTGGCAACAATGAAGACGACAATGATGAATATGAAGTGGCTGATCATTACGATGACACGATAGCTTCAAATCTTCATCGAAGAAGAAGATAAATTCATCAATCGTCTTTCATAGAGGTCAGATCTTTTTCTTTTTTTAAATTAAATCATAGTATAATGATATTGCTGAATTTTTTCAGATTTTCGTTTTTTTTTTCAATTTTTAAGAATGGGGGTGTGGTTTGGCTAAAACCGAGATTTCAATGTCGTTTCAGATCAGTCCCCTCCGAAACCAATCCAAAACGACCAAAACCAAAAGATTGCGACCAAAACCTCATACATCTGTATCATAGTAGTAATTTAAAGTTTTGAGTGGTTTCGCGCAACTTGCTTACTTTAGGATGGATAGATACATTAAATGATATTGTCATAAGGAGTCATCTGTATGTGCACACAAAAATGTCCTTGCATATTGTCACCTATGCATAAATGGAGTTAGGTCCACTCCCCAATCAAAAAATCTGCCAAAATGAATGTTAGGCCTGAAAAGGATGCCTACGATACAAAGATGGAGATCAGAATTACTTGTTCGGGATAAACAATTAAGCATACATATGAATGTCTGATATTTCTTTACTATTGTTAAATGATTTTTTTTTGCTAAAAGATATAATTTAAGTAAAAAGACAACAAATTTTCAAATTAAAAAGCAAATGGCTTTAACAAAATATTTATACATTTCCTTATCAAGTTTCAACTAAGATCCGGACGTTAAGTGAAACACTAGTAAAGCCTTATGTAATGGTTTGAATTTTTATGAGATTATTGGAGAATTTTTCGTAATTTTCCAATATTTTTCTAAAAACATTTTTCTAATTTCCTCTCCCATCTTTTCTTTTCTCTAATTTCCCCTCCCTTTTTCTCTTGGCCCATGTCCCTTACTTTTCTTCTTAACTCTTTTTCTCCCTTCAACCCAAACATCATAAGCCCGCTAGCCCCAAACACCAAACCAAAGCCCGGCCCACCTCCTTGTTTTCTTTCCTTTCTAAATCATTTCACTTTTTCCCCACTTAAAATAAGACCACAAAAGCCCATCTCCCATCTTTATTTTCCCCAAGCCCAAGTCTTAACAAATAAACCCCTTTCTTTCATCCTTAGTCACCCGATTGAAAGAGGACCCTCGGGTTTCTTTTCCTTCGATAAAACACACCCGCTCGTAGCCCTCTCTTCTCTTTCGACAGAAATCTCAACCGCTCTCCTCTCTCTCTCAAGTATCGAACGAAGCCTCCTCTCTTGATGAGAAAACCAAACCCTAGCCGCCTCCTCCTCTTCTTGACGAAGAGTCATGCACGATTTCGAACTCATTTCCGCGTTTGCAATGAACACGACTTCTCCTTTCCACTCTCTTATATATATTTAATTTGGGGTTTTTATGCATGCAAAAACTTACTCTCTTCTTTGAAATTCTTCGATTCTATTGTGCGGATTTCTGGGGTTTCGGATTTCTTTTGATCTCTTGATCGGTAGATTTCGTCAACTTTTGGTTTGTTTTCTTATTTATTTTTTGAATTTATTTGGAATTGAAATCATAGGATTTGGTGGTTTTCGTATATGTGATTGTTGGAAAATTGTTGAAATTGTTTGGTAATGTGATATGACATTGAGCACTTGTTGATGTGGATTTCCTCGATGATTCAAGACTCTGGCAACCTAGTGTGCTTCACGGTGATCCTCACCATCGCTCTCTTCTAGTATATGTTCTTGTTGGGGTTTTCAGCCGAAGAGTTGGTCGTCGGGTAGTTTTATTCTCTTGTAGACATTGTGGGTTTCCTTGCGGGTGGAATCCTTGCTGATTATTATGACTGTTAGACTTTGGCTTAGGGTTGATATCGTGGGCTTAGATTGCTGCTAGTTATATTTGGGGCTTGCCTTTGTGGAATTGTTTCCTGGACTTGTTGTGGTTGCTTCACATAGTCTTCGCTACTACTTATGTTACGTGCTTCTACCCCTTGCTGTTAACATTGGGCATTTGCATGTGCTTGTGTCCTTGGGCTTTTTGACCCTACTGCTCCTGACTGGGCTGATTGACTGCTGTAATTCTGCTCTTGTTAGGCTTGCGGCCTTGCTTAGTTATTTGTGTTCGGCTGCAGCAAAATTCCTCTGGGCTAGGAGACTGTAGATTTTCAATGGTTGCCGAATCTGATCCCAATAAACATGAGTCTTCTTTTCTTTTTATGTTTTCATTAATTTTAAAGATTTAAATGTACTGAAATTGAATTTGATTTGGATCGTTTACTTGACTGAAAGAGTTAGATTTAAGCAGAAATTACTTTGTAACCCCGAACTTGATTTGACACCATTCCTTGACTACATTGTGGAATTACTTAACATGCATACAAATGACTAGAACTGTAAACAATATTACTAAATTGCGTAGTTAGGTAGGGGCTGTGCATACATGATACTGAAACAATCTGAGTCGTGTCTTGACATTGAAAATTTACAAATGACGAGTCATGTAACTGTTGGAACTGAAACATGACTTGTATAACTATTGAAAGCATGACTTGGATTGATGCACATGATCCCTAACTACGTAATTTAATGATAACATGAACATGGACACTCTCTGAGAAACTATGTTACATCCTGATAATTTATGATGCATGCTAAGTACTTACCACTACATGAAATTAAATGATACAATGTTGATTCCTTACCCACCAACCTTTATGACATAACAATTATACAACAGTAATTACAGTACCTAGTACCTAAACGTTACACTTGACATCAAACCAACATTTAGAATAACATACACATAACTCACTATCCAAAGGGTGCAAATGCGATAATGGGTTACTATATTTATTTTTCCACTTTTCTTCACGAAGGTGTTGTATATTACAAGTATTTATTTTTCCTCTTCCTTTTATGGAACGAGCGGTTACTATATTTATTTCCCTACTTCCCTCGGGGGAGTGGGATATGCTACAAGTATTCATTTTTTCTTTCTTACGAAATGAGGGGTTATACTGATATATACATTTTAACTCTTCCTTTTATTGAATGAGTGGTTATATTATTAAAATCATTTTTCTGATATTCACACTGATAGTATGGTTCTACACTAGACCCACTGGACCCGTTTCCTGCATGAGTTGCACACCATACCTTTGGACATAAGTCATGACTTAGAATGGCTTAACTAAACATTTAAACTGGACTATAGTTCTGGCACTCATAACTTGTTCCATTTAGTTTGATAGTTTTCTTTACATGCATTTTACATTGCTTAGTATGTTATCTTTTTTTGCCCTTTTACTGTTTGCTTAGATTAGATTTAATCTACGCTAAGTGGCGGTATATTCTTTGTTGTCAACGTCAAGTGTTGAATAGGTATACGAGGAGACTTTAGTGTGCATGGTTTAGATTCAGTCTTCACTGTGCAGTACACATAGTTTTGAGATCATTCTTCAGGTATGTTTTACATTTGATATATTTCTGCTATTTCTATTCTATTGTTCTATCTTCGCTGGTAAACCGCAGGACCTACAATTCTTATAAGTTGTATTGACACCCGAAAAGCGGGGCGTTACACATTACTCTTGACAACAAGATCATTTGATCAAAATAAATAAATGACTTTTTGGTGGCTTGTTTATGAATAAACCTTGCTTTGGGGATCACATTAAATTTCTAAGAAAGAAGGGTTGGTTCCATAGATGATGCATATAACAAAATAATATTTATATTGTATATGGTGTTTTGAGTAAAAATGAGTTGTAATACCAATATAGAATAAAGTAATTAGTTGAGCGAGAGGTAACTAACTCTCTAGCATTCTCCTCACTTCCAATTTCATCATGGTATTAGAGCCTAAAACCAAATCCAAATCACTACCCTAATTTCAATTTCCACTAATCTAATCCAAATATTAACACTAACATTCATCGTTCTCAATCGGTCTTCTTTGCCTTCTCACCGTCAACAACAATCAACACCGCCACCAATTCTAACCAACCATGATCACAGTTATCTTGCCAGAGGTCGATGCACCTCAAGTTTAAGATCCAAAGAAACCCCGAGCAAACGACCAGCTTCGACAACTTCTCCGATCAGCCCCATGATCATATCCACTAGATCCGCTCCTCTGATCATATTCTCCTCATCCGGCCATCTCCGACCACCCATGACCTCATCCAGACAAATCCAACCACTAACACCCTCGTCTAATCATCCCCTCAACATCTCTGACTTTCATCTCCTTCATCTTTGACCTTATCTTCTTTTTTCTTTTGAATGTTGCAATTTTTGACAAGGGGGTGAAGTACATACTTATACTACATTACGGTATCCCATAGCAAAAGGAACTATAGTTCTCCAGGTTTCTTTTTTCATGTTTCTTTTTTCATGCTTTGTATCTGTTGACTTAGTATCTCGGATCTCAAAAGAGGATCGTGTAGTTTCAATGAGATGCTAAGATCTTTAGGGAATATCCTCATTGTATATGAAGCTTCGTATTTGTTGGATACAAATGGAGGATCTTGACTATGCTGGTAGGATCCCAAAGTGAAGATCACATGTTAAGGATTGTGTTCTAACTGTCTATGATTGTTTAAGAGGGTCTGATCGCAATATGACTAACAAGTTGAAGTTTGAAGTTAGACCTATTGTTTAGAAGTTTATGTTTGGAAAGATCACACATCAGAAATTAATGACAAATGGTCGCTAATTTCTTACAACGATGAAGACTAATCGAGAATCATATTATCATTCGAGAGAATGAGAAGCACCTTACTAATGATCCTCCAAATCCAAGGAGTGTTGACTGCAAGCAAGATGATGTTGGTCTATATACCCAGACCCAGATGATGAACTTCGTGAAGCTACAATCGCAGGATATAGTACTACATACTGGCTGCCAAGTAGATGTTAGATTCCTTGATAGAGCATATAAAGTGTTATAAAAGCCATTCAGGAACAAAACCCAATAATCTCAATAGAGCATATAAAGTGTTATAAAAGCTATTCAGGAACAAAACCGGTGAGCGACATCTTTCACAGTTCTATAGGTGCTACAAAAGTTGTGTGAGAAGCTGAAGATACAGTTCCCAATCAATATTCATGTCCAAATAATAAACAAATAGTTGCAACATATTTTTACATTGGGTTTTCTCAGAGATTTGTTGTCTAAGTATACGTCCACATGACCAGAGGTGATAAGGAGTTCGACAGCTAACTCCCTATCCATGACATCCATCCTACTTCAAATGATATTTCCCGATGAATCCCATGCTACAAGCATGAAGAAGTTGCAGATTCGAACTGTTTTGCCAATCGGCAGAGTGAATTTATATATACCCTTCATATAGCTTCAGTAAATCAATTAGAAAATCTATTCATTAAGCCGCTTGATGGTTCCCGATGGTTCCCGTATCCGATTTATTTGTGACAAACTGGACATATATAATATATATGCTTTAGCTTGGGGATGGGTATTAACGTATAATAGTTATACCGTTGTTTCATAAACCTGTTTTGCAATACCTAATATATTAAAGTATCTGGTTAAGAAAGAGGTAACTAACCCTCTCTAGCCTTTTTTTTCCCGCTTCTAATTTCATCAATGTTGATGTATGGCCAATAGCACAAGGATATTACACTACGAGTGCAGTCTGTTACATGTTTTAGTAAATATGAACTTAAATACAAATAAATATATTTTAACAACTAACCTAGGTCCTTGGCCTATTCTTATATGAGAAATATAGGCGTCGGATTTCCTCCTTAGCTAGCGTCAAAACCCTAATCCCCCTATGTTTTCCTTCGATTCAAACCATTCATTTTGATCTTCATGTTCTAAAACCTCAAACCCTTAATTTCAAATGAATCTAAGAGAGATTTTGGTTGTACATTCACTCATCGCAAATTTAACAGTTTCGCAAATAACATAACTTTTTGCAATGGCTATATGAACGAGTAAAACCCTTTGGATACACTTAATAATTAATAGTTTGTGATTTTAGAATATGAATATCAAAACGAACGGAACCAATTGTCACAAAAACATTGGGGAAATGGGGTTGCATGAGTTAGCCAAGGAAGAATGTAACCCCAAGGAAAAAATTTCTTCTGACCTCCATATACCTCTTCTCTCTCTCACGCTTTATTCTTTGTTCTTTATTATGTTCTCTTGATCGGGGTGGATTATTTTACAACCACGTGGAATCCATGTAGACTTTTCATTTCTGAGGAATTTACAATGGAGGGTTTGTAATGAAAGCAGATTTCAAGAATCACAATTGTTACTACAACCCAAGTGAAGATTGCACCACTAACCAATATTTTAAACAATTTGGCTTGTTTTGCATAAACTGGTCGCTAGGGTGCTATAAATTAAGAAGCACATGGTTAAGAATTTTTTGAGATTTCTCCGCTGTTGACTTGCTATCAACCTTTAAATATCATATAGACTATATAGATTCAAAGCCGATACCTCTCACCAGAAAATTGTATTACAAGAAAATAGAAACACAATACACTATCATAATAATATGCAGCAAAGAAAAGGTACAAAGTTGATATGACCTTAACTTCTTTTGGTTCCTCTTTTCTTTAAGTTGACTATGGATCATCTTACTCTTTTTTTCAAGTGAGACGAGCAATGACAAGCGATGGCTGCATAATAGGAAGAAGATTATACTTTGCTTAAAAAAGATGAAGAAACTCAGCTTCATTGCATGATCATCTCTTCTTGTCCATTCTCTACTTGTTTTCTAATTTCGATTTAAATTAATTTTTGTTCTCCCCCCTTCATTACTCCAGATAAGGACACAATCATTTTCTTTTTCTTTTTTCCCGGTGTGTGTGTGTGTGTGTGTGTGTGTGTGTGTGTGTGTGTGTGTGTTGTTGTTGTTGTTGTTGTTGTTGTGGGGGGAGGGACAAAAAGGTTGAATGTTGCATTTTACACTTACCTTTCTTGGAATTGAACAGTTGATTTAGGGAAGGTGCCAGGTTTGATTACATCTAGGTAAAGAAAATGTGCTAGATAAAGGAATACTAGCTGTGTTTACCCATTTAGGTAAAATCCAAAAAAAATCCTTAAATGCTGGAGAAGTTCATTTACTTACAAACAACAAATCTGAATAGAAACAGGGTTCATGTAATACCAAATAGATTTTTAGTTATCAGCTATTAATGATTTACAAGGGATAAAGAAAGGAGAATCAGGATGTTAATTGAACGAGTGCATTTTGGTCCTCACTTTGAAAAGAGCCTCACTGTAATTTAACAGCTAATGATTTTCTCTACTTTCACTATAACGTGATCAGATGCAGGTGCATCCACTTTCAGACATGTTCCATGTAATGCGAAAGTTGACCCTCGAGATCATGTTGCTGTGAGCATTGCAGGCCCTGTGATTTCTGTCTCCACGCGACAATTAACGTAAGAAGGTTCTTGTTCAGTCAACATATAATGTGTTGTAATCATTGATTTTCAACCAATGTAAACCATTGTTTTACGTTAGCACCATGACCACAACCTAAATCATATATGTTGTCAGATTTACCAGTTGCATACTGTGTCTGCAGCCAAAGAATGATGGTTGATTTACAACACAAGGACCATTGTCAGTCGTTGCTTGAATTATCAGAGTGATTAGTAACAAATAGTAGATGATAAATCACAAAAAAGGACAATGCAGAACCTTGGTCAAATGTATAATTGGGGGCACAATCAGATCTTCAGTCAAAAGAAATGATCATCAGTCACATTTATTAATTGACAAATGTCCTTCACCTTACATGAGGTAAAATCAAAAAGGCAAAGCATCAAATCAAACTCAATTCATATTCTTGTTCATTGCAATCTCATATTACATCCAAAAAGAAAAGGCATAAAATCCTCTCTAAGTGGCTTTGCAAAGTTAACCCTGAATCAAAATATGAACCAAATAATGTCATCAAACCACTTGTGATGTCCAATTTAGGGGTTTATAAATGCTTTATTCTATTAGATTAGAAATAATGTCAATCTCAAAAATGCAGAAACTAAAGGGAACCAAAGATCGTGTAGATCAGGAATAACATATGGGTCATGCCATAATGACGGGAACTCGGAACTATGTTATCAAATCTCAAGGTGGAGGAGGTGAGATCTCGAATCACGCATAGGAAAGTTCAAAATATATGAAACCATGGTTATAAATATAAATTCAATTAAATGTCAAACTTGCTATGTTGTTGAAGCTTGGAAAACTTCTTCCTGCCCAATTCCTTTTCAGATAATCAATAGAAATCATTTAAAAGCAATTATTTGCTCCCATCAGCCAGATTGGGTTCTTTTAGCATGCTTTGCTAGTAAAAGACCACGAGGATTCACATGTATGTCCCAAAAAAATACTTTGCATGCATCCCATTTATTTTTAATGTCTCATTAAACATTTTTTAATCAAGAGTTATTTAGTAAATTAAATTTTCGACAAGATGAAAAATTATAAATAGATGCATGCTGAGAATTTATTGGAATCACCTCTGCAATGATACTATTGGCCATAGTTTATGCTGGACTATTTATTCAATTGATTCCAATTATATAAGTAGGGCTTTTACCTTTTTCAAAATAAATTTAAGCTAACGTAAAATAAATCACCTTATTAATTATTTTCTTTTTAAAACAATAAATAAATAAGCCAACAAGCGGATACGACCCGCAATGGATTTGGGGATTAAATTAGGGTTTTTACTGAGATAAAGAGGAATTACAAGATAGATGACCTCGATTCGAGAGGACCGCTCTCCACGCCTTTAATTCGAGAGGAATGCTCAACTCTTCCACTAATTTAGGGTTCCTACTCCTAATCTATTCTCAATTCTTCTCCCAAATTCAACATAATCCCTAATTACCACAGCCTCTCCTGTATATAATACGCTGGTTTTCTAGAAATTATAGATCTGTCCCTGACGTCCAAAATTACATACCCTTCTGCCCTAGTCCTTTTGTTGTCGCACCCCAAGTCTATCATTACTTCACCCTCAAAGAACCACAGTGTCCTCATGATGGTGTCATGGAATCCATGGGTGCGCTACTTCAAAGGAGGGTGCACGTCCCTCTTGGCTCTTCTTCCCCATCTGATGAGCCTACATCATCTTCGACGACCAAAATCTGGTGTCACGCCCCGCAACACGGGGTCGCATCATGTTTTGCAAAGGATAGCATGTCCTGCAGTTAACCAGTGAAACCAATCTAAACACAAGTAGAGATGTATCAAAATGCTTAACAAAAACTTTCATTTATATATATGAGCGTGCTTTTGGCATGATACACATCATTTTGTAAACTCGCTCATATATATAAATGAAAGTTTTTGTTAAGCATTTTGATACATCTTTGCTTATATCTAGATTGATTTCACTGGTTAACTGCAGGACCCGCTATCCTTTGCAAAACATGATGCGACCCCGGATTGCGGGGCGTGACATCTGGAGAGCGCGATCTCGACAGCGATGTCCCGGTCCGAACCTTTCATCACATCGGAAGCATAAACCCTTGACACGCTTGTCCTGGATCTCCATCTCCGTGAGATGCTAGAACATGTTGTGGGTTTGGGGCTCGTTCTTCTCTTGGCATGTCTGACCCCTTCTGGTTGGGACTTAGGAACCTCCAATGAAGTGATAGTGCGGGAGGTGACCACGTTCAATGTTTCCCTGATAGCCCGCTCCATGATGTTCATGTCCTCCACCATCTGGGCCAGCTCCATTGTCTCTCCATGTCCTCTTGGCCTTAGTATACGTAGCTCAGATCTGATGTTCGTCTTAAGCCCCTTCATGAAATTTTCCACTAACACCGCTTCAGAAACCCCCATCACCTAGTCTGAGAGCATCTCAAAACTCTCCTGATAGTCTCTGACAATGTCCTCTTGCTTGAATGCAAGGAGTTGCCAGTATAGATCTCCACCCTGAATGTCTCAAAATCTGTCGAGCAAACAGTCCTTGAATTCCTCACATGAATGCACAGGCTGTCTCTGCTCCCTCTAATGAAACCAGGCCAGAGCCTCTCTCCAAATAAATACATGCTGCCATCAGCTTCTCCTTCGTCAGACAATTCACAGTAAAGTATCTCTCTGCCTAGTAGACCCATCCATAAGGGTCCTCCCACTCAAAAATCGGCATCTTCAGCTTGCAGACACTGTTATCAATAACAAATTCAACTGAGCTACTCGTAAAGGGGCTGCTGATAGGTGTTCCATTGTAAGACCGTGGGGCCTCCAAATTCTCCAGGATGATCTCCTAATGTTATGTCGTCGTCTCCCCATCCCTTGTCAACCCACGGAGCTTCTCCATCATCGTCGAAACCTCATGGCTCTCTCATGCCGTCGACGCTGACCCCAAAAGGGTATCCGCCTCCTGTGGGTTGTCGTCAACCCCTCGGGGCCCCCTTCGTCGTCTCATGGGCCACCGCCTCATAGTGGGCCTCCTGTGGTCCAGCTGTAACCTAGCAGCCTTCCTCCGCTGTCGTCGGGTCACCCAAGGTCTCCACCATCCTTTCCGAAGCCTCGATTGGTCATGAACGTCACCGAAGCCCCCAAAAGTGTCGCTACCTACCGAATAGTGTCGACGGGCCCCAATGGGCCCCTCTCTTGTGCCCAGGGCCCACGGGCCCCTGGAAGGTCGTCCTGTTAGGTTTTCTATCATGCATAACAAATTTATACACATCAGAAAAATAGAAGCCTACCAGATCCATGCGTTTCAAATTAATTCGATGAGATTACCAACAGTTGATGATTCGAATGTATCGGACTGTATGTGTTGCTCAATGAACAACCACCCTCTATCAATATCCATATGCGAACGTAACGAACGGGAATTGCAAGGGTGCTAGCTCCTTCTCCGCAACTAAAGTTTCTCTCTCGCTATTCGTTTTTCTCAAAAACGGGAGAGAGATTGAATGACTGACTAACTGAAAATCCTCTCTATATCATATATAGAGTCTCACGTTAATCCTTTAACGTGTTTCGATTACACAGATATCTTAGGAATAATATCTTAACAAGATATTATATCCATTAACACTTTAACGCGTTTTAGTGGTGCAAAGATATCTTAGTGATAATGTCTTAACAAGATACAATATCTGACAATTAAGATATTTTGCCTTATTTCTAATTTCGAATCAGATTCGAAATCTCGTTTAAACCCCTATCACATCCATTACGCTCTGTGTGCGACCCAATAGGCTCATATCAAATGGATAGTAGGCCTAATCACATTAAAAGCACACAAGTCATAATTGGTCTCATATTATGACTATCTAATTAATCTGAATATCGTTGGTCCGATATTATCCTAACCAATAGAACATATCATAATCCTTTTGTCACACAATATCTGATTTGAACATAAGTCATGGACAGTGTCATACTTATATTGTTCAAATATTTAATTTCTCGATTACTAAGTAGACTGATAAGAATCAAATGACATTCATTTGAGCACGGCCATGTATTTCTCAGATATTGTGTGTGCGACACAACTTATCGAGTGGCCCATTAAATATATCTCTGATAAGAGAGGGACAAATTTCATCTTGTTCATTCACTTTTCTCTGCATAATTCACATCATGTTCAAACCTTTATGATTATCTGATTAAAGATAACATTTGGTTATGTCAAAACATGATGTTCCTCATGTAGGAAACTATAGTGATCTCAGATCTATGGATTCTAACATAACTATTATGATATCATTTATGACACTGATCCATGTAATAATCTCATAACGAGTCTATCCAATACCTTGTTCTCCAACAAATACCTACAAGTTTGATTTGTATCACCATACATATTATTATCTCATAATTATCAACCGAACTCATACTAGTTTTAATTCATCATTATACATTTAACGATGAATGACTATGGATGTTAGAACAACATAAAACAGCTATTCAAACATTATTATAAAACATTATTATAATAAAAAAGCAAGCAATATAACAATTAAGAGAAACATTTTATAAATGAAAATTGACATAACATAAAGGTCCAAATATTTGGTCTAGAGCATAACCACTAACACGTCCAAGGATCGGATGCCCCAGAAAGGGCCGCCCAGGCCCAGGGCGGCCCGCCCAGGGCTCGAATGCCCTGAGGCGGCCTGCTGAGGGGCCACATGCCCTGAGCGTCCGGGGCACAGGTGCCCCTGGGTGCCCCGCCCAGTGGTCATCCGCTCCTAGAGGTGGCAGCCCGAGGTGGGCAGCTCTTTCATCCTCTGACACGCCCTCGTATGAGTTGGGAGTGGTCTTTCTCCCGACGCATGAGATCCGTCGTCCAACAGGATATCTTCAAAGATGGTGACTTTCTCATTGTTGTCGACTCAAAATTTCACCTTTTGTTTCGAATCTATGACGTTGATCTTCTGCAAAGGTGACAGCTTTTTCCTTTTCTGTGTCCAAAGGTGTTTCCCTAAATCTATATTGGTGTCCTCGTCGTTGCTCAAATCTGGCTTCGTCGTCTCATCCTTATGCCAAAGACAGCGACTGAGCTCCAAGAGTTCCTTCGATATGGATTACATCATAGAAAAATTTTCCTCCAACTTGTCCACCTTTTTCGCAACCTTTCGATGTTGATCCTTGAGGATCTCCACTCCGTTTCCCAAATTTTCTTCCAAGGCGTCAAATTTTCTAACCGCCATCAAAATTAGACCGGTCTGATACCAATCTGATATGATTACACTAGATTTGGGATAAAATTAGGATTTTTGTTGAAATAAATATGAATTACAAGATATATGTCCTCAATTCGAGTGGAGAACCGCTCTCCTAACCTTTAATTCAAGAGGAATGCTTAACTCTCCCACTAATTTAACGTTCCTACTCATAATCTCTTCTTAATTCTTCTCTCAAATTTAGCATAATCCCTAATTACCCCAATCCCATTTATATAATAAGCTGATTTTTCAAAAATTATAGATCTGACACCCCCCCCGACGCCAAAATTACAGTTTTGCCCTTTTGTCATATAGCCCTTTTGCGCCGCACCCCACGTCCATCTCAAGCATATTGTGGTAAGAAGTTAAGACAATTTGATTGTTAAATGGAATGCTTGATGAATAAGTATACATGGAGCTATGGGTGGCAATTTGGGCTGGTCCGATCTTATTGGGTTCCAGCCCGACCAGGTTTTCTTAAAGGACCAGGCCATCATTGCCCAATAAAAATTCGGGCCATTAAGGGACGGCCCTAAGCACGACACGATAATAATACCGGACGGCCCAGCCCGACCCGATGGCCATCATCATCTATCTATGAATAGACTGTGAAGTGCATATCTAGCGTGTAAATCTGTGATGGAAAGTCTATCAACCTCCTTGTTTATCTAGCTATTTTCTTTCTTTTTGCTGAATTGGTGCCTATTTCTTTTATGCTTTTAATGATAAAAACATGGTCATTGTCAATCTCTTGTCAGGTGTGCTCAATTTTCAGTGCTTAATGTGTAATCTGTTTAAGTCACGATTTTTCAAAATATATTCCAAGCAGTGAAAGCTAATATGTGATGCTTTTGGAATTACTAATTAATTATGCCTCTAAAAGCCATCGATAATCTGCAGATTGCTTTAAATGGTTGTTTCTGATTCTGACAAACCATTATTTGCTCTTTGTGCATAGAAAAAACTTAATAAGTAACAAAAGTCTTGAATGATTATGTTGATGAGGCAATTTGATAGGTATAATTTTCTATTGTTATCTGGTTATTGTTCATTCTTCTATGTAAATTAGATTAAACATTGTCGCTTTTGAACTGCCTGTTCTTTACTAATAGTTGGTAAGTTTAACATTCTTGTTGAGGCGGTATGTGTAACAAGCCAAACTGACATTCTTTACTAATAGCCTTGTCTTTCTTTTTTTATCCTTTCTAATTTTCAGTCCAGTCCAGGCCAACCAATGGACCAGATAGCTCGGTCCGGGCCCAACACGATAAGGAACCGGGCCAGGCCGGCATAGCCCGATAAGGATTTCGGGCCAAAATCGGCGGCCCAAGCACAACCTTATCGTGCCGGGCCCGTGTCGAGCTATCAGGTTGGGCCAAAAATTACCACACCCTATATGGAGCAATCTTTGGTTGTCACTAAAGCAAGGAATCAGAATGCAAACAACAAAAGTTAAATTATGGTTTGAAGCAAACTTTGGCAAATGGAATATCAAGTTTCACGAGGAAGTGGAACCGTGTGAAGTTGTACAAAATCCAAAAGAGTTTCCATTTATGTTAAGTCAATGGATAATTTGGAATTGGTAAATTAATGTGATTTTCATTATCAAGAAGGCAGATAGTAGAAAATAGAAAGTCAGTTATGGCTTTGTTTTTATGTAAGGTGGTGGTTGTATCTCTTGGAAAAGTAAGAAGCAAGGTTGTATGGCTCAATCTTAGTATGAAGGCTGAATGCATAGTTGTTAACTTGGATGCAAGGTTGTCTATCTCAGAAAGTTACTAATAAAAGTTCAGTTGAATCATGTGGGGTGCGACCTGTCTTGATTCTCTGTGATAATACGACAGCAATTGATATAACCAATGATCACAAGTGCCACTCCAAAACTAAGCACATCCTAAGCAAGCACCACTTATCATATATGTGCCAAGAAAGAAAAAAGTTTCTGAAAATAAGTGAGCGAGTGCATTGAGCGAGTGCATTACCATTTATACATTTAACTTAATAATCATGTTCAGAAAATGAGTAAGATAATTTATTATGAGCATCGATAATAATAATTTCATGGCTAAATTATTGAATACCATATATGTTGACTAATCGTTGCATTGTAATATTTGTGAGAGCTCACGAGTACATGCCCTTATGTTCATCTCACATATTAGGTATGTGGTTGCAGTTATACACAGGACGGACTCAATAGGGAGTGAGGGTCCAATGTCAAATTGTTCAGACCAATGGACTATTTACAGCATAAATCTTTAATGTCTTGTGGTCAGACTGGAACTTAGCTTTACCGGGTTCCTAGGTCTTGACTACCTAGCTTTTGAGAATGCTATGAATATGGCATCACATGACTTGTTTCTACAGATTTGCTGATTTTCAAACTTCTACTCTGAATATATAGTGTAGAACTGACTTGCATTCATGCATATCAATGGATTTGATGTAGTTTATAATCATGGGTATATATATTGTTTTGAAAATAGGGAAAATTTTGAAACCACATGGATTTTGTTTGTTTGTTTGATTATAAATGTATTTATGTATAGTTTTAAAAGTAAATATGTAATAAGGTAATTTATTATGTTAGTAAAAATTTTATTTCAAAATGATAAAGGCTATATTTATGGTATTGAATCAATTGAAATAAATTATTTATTGCAAGAAAATACAACCGGCACTACCCTTGTAGAGACAAGTCCAATAAATTCTATGGATAGAGCAATTTTTTTCTTTTCACGTCTCTTTGTAAATATTATTTACTAAATAACTCCTCTAGGAAGTATGTAATGGGAAACTGTACATAAATGATATGAATGTAGGCATTTTCTTGGAACATATATATAATCCATGTGGTATTTTACAAGCAAGGTGGGCTACTGAGAGGAAGCTAGTCGTGTGTTGATTATCGACATTGATTCTTTGAAAAGGGACTATGGGGAGGAGTTTTTAAGATTCGACAACATGGAAGATACCACATTTAAATGAATTTAGCTCCATTGATTATGATTTAATATATTTTGATAACAGGAAAGTATGTAAATTTTAAACCTCCTACTATATTACTTATCTACGCATGCACCAAAAAAGAGAGAAATTGTGTAATGACCCCTATTTTATGGGATTTTTCTAATAATTTTATTGCATTTAAATTTTCTTCCAAATTTCATTTTCACTTATAAACTCTTTCCAGTTTGTTCTTTCTATCTCTTTTCTTCTTTTGTTATCAAGCCCAAAATGCTGAAGGCCCAACCCCCTTCCCATTCTCATTTCTTATCCCTACTCTATTTAATTATGTCCCTTCTTTCTTTTAGAAAACCCGAAAGACCAAGCCCATCACTTCCCATTATTTATTCTATCCACTAAACAAAAGCCTCAGGCTCACTTGCTACTTGAATTCATTTATCAAAGGCCTAAAGGTTCAACCCAAGCCCACACTTCTCTAAACAAAAGCCCAAGCCAGCCCTTTACTCCATTTTCATTGCCCCATTTATAAACCCATTTACAAAAGAAAGAGGCCCGATACCCCTCCATTTGTTTCAACAGCAACCCAAAAGCATTTAGCCCACACTCTTCCCTTTAATCATTTTCCCTAAGATGAGAACCGAGGGTTCCTTTGCAGCTGCCGCCCCTCTCGCCTCTCTCGCGCGCAAAGGAGCACAGCGCCCATCCCTTGCTTCTTCAATCGGGCGGATAAGGGCCGCATCCGCTCGTTGGAGCTCTCCCCCCCCCCCTCTCGCAAACGAGCCGCCCCTTTCGATACCCTAGCCGCCTCTTTCCAGAAATCCGATCGAATCAGATTTCTCCCCGAAGATTTCGAGATTTAGTTTTGATTCGAACTATTTTTACGCATTTCTTCTCTATTTATGTTTGATGGGTTTTTCAAGGGTTTCATACGAGAATCCCCTCTCTTCCTCTAAATTTCTGAATTCTTTTGTGGTTGGATTTTGGAGCTTTCGGCATCCTTTTTTATTCTCAATTGAGGTAGATTGCTTCTTCTCCAAACTTTCAGTTTATTTTTCCTTAGCAAATTCTGAAGCTATTATTTGGAACTTGTTGGTCTTAGGAATGTATTGAGACATGATGATTTGCATGCCTCAAGGGGTTCTTCCCCTATCAGAGACTACTCTCGGCACCATTTTGTGGTGGCGGGTCTTGCTTTTTCGCCCTTCTCTTTTGTTTCGGTTGTGTATGCCCCGTAGTTGGCCGCCCGAGTCATTGATGGCCGTGGCTATGGCGGCGAGGTATCGATGGCTGTAGTTCAGTTTCTGCCTATGTTTGTTCTTTGGGTTTGTTTTCCGCCGTGAGTTGTGTACCCATGCTTTCGACCATTTTCTACTCTGATGGGGCATACTTGAATTTGTCCATTAACTTTCATTGAATTTTCTTGTGAGGTCATTTGTGGGCCCTTTTTTTTCCTCCATTGGGTTTCTGTTGGTTGCTATTTGGATCTGTGGATTAGCCAATGTCCCTATTCAAGGGCTGCGGCAACTCTGACTTTGTGCTGGTAAACTGTGATACATTTAGTTGCCGAATCTGATCCCACCACCCTTTAAAAACAAATTGAGTTCTTCATTATTACTTTTCAGTTTTTTGTTTATAATTATTAAATCTTTGTTTATATTTTAAACAATTGATTCAAATTTCTTTATTAGCTTTAATTTATTTGTTATGCAATTATTCTCTTTAGGACATGAACACTTATCGAGAACTTAAACAATACCTGACATTGACAAATCATGATATCAACCAAACAATTAGAATGACTTTACACTTAGCTCATTGTTTAGGGGATGTGATTGTGATTATAGACAAAGTATTCGTTTTACCACTCTCCTGATAGAAGTGGGGCATATTATCAATTTTCCTCCTTTTTAAGGAATGCGTGTTTTAAATGCAATTTTCCTCTTTCATCTGAAATGATGGTTCCAATATCCAATTGTCCATTATCCACACTAATAGCGGGGTTACATAAATGTGTTAATGAACATCACTCCATTGGACATGAGTCACAACCTAGAATGGTTAGTTAACTTTAACCAACCCTTTAAAACATTCATAATTTAGTAGATCATTTCTCTTGTTCAGAGATATTGTACTTGTACGGTTTCGTTATTTATAAACTGTTAAGATTGGTTTAGATGTTATCTACTTCTTATTTTATTGTATATCTTCTCCTCGGGTTTAGCAGGAGATTTTACAGTTTTGATCGTGCATCAGATTTTTAAGACTAATCGTACATGTACGACTTTAAATTCGGTATTATTTTCTGCTTAGTCCTATTCTGCTTTCACATGTAACCAGCAGGATTTGCATAGTAAATGTAATTTGTGATGGCCCCCAAAACTGGGTCGTTACAAATTGCCCTTCTGGGTAAGTTAAATTTCGATACCATCTAGATGGGAAAGTAAAAAATCATACCAATCTTCTACTGACAAAGTTCGCCTGAACACATCAAAATCCTCAAATTCATTATATACAAAAGCATGCCACGTCGCCCATCATGCATGAATGGAAAGGGCAAAATTCTATTTCATATAGTTGACTTTCACCGACATAGATTATCTTCGAAGCTTTAACCAGTCTAGGACAGTAGCCTAAACGGCAATATGTCTAGATCCTTAACTCCACTATGTTAACCTACATGTGGGATCCACCAATAATGAGAAAAAGATAAGAAAAGCACCGCTACCGCAGAATAGTTTCGTCAACAAAGATGACCATATAACTTAGAAACTACGTAAGCAATCTCCAAAATTGGCATTTCCAAAACAAGCGTAGATAGATCAGCAGCAGTAGAGTTACCTTTTCCCTGGCATTCATCTATTTTTCACTTTCAAACCTTCTATTCAGTTTTAGTTAAATTACCATTAAAAGCTTCCAAACAAAAATTCTAATGGGCTATATAAAAAATCTTGGCCACCAATAAAAACCACATCAAAGCCTAGATAGTGAAATCAAAACATTCTTAAAGGCTAATCTCCACAATGTGGTAGCCCATCACAGCAAACAAAATTCACAATCATGCATTTGGCAGGCATGTGACAATCCGATAATCTGATCTTCACAACGAATAATGCCAAAAGAAGTCATTTTGCAAAATGTCTCACTGATCAAACCATAAGTAACTAAAAATGACCGATGAACTCAAGCATGAGACGGCCAAATCTTCATCCTACTCCAGTCCCATGAATTACATTAATGAATTACCCTGGCACAGTGGGAAACCTAGATTTCAACCATTATTTTTAATTTAAAAAGGCAAAAGCTTTTTAGGGTTACTTGACATGAAAGATAGGGATAGACAACAAAACCTGTGTGGAACCAAGTGAGCAATAACTCTGCCGCGGTGGATTCGGACCTCCGCCGCCTCCGCCGCGGCGACTGACGGAATGTTGGCATGGGTGGTGAGCAGGAGATTCCGGTGGATGAGGAAACCAGTCCCGCCGCCGGATATGGCGGCCATCGCCTGAGACTTGCCGGAAAATATGCTCCCTTTGACTCTCTCCGATTTCCCGCCACCGGAGCAGAAGCACCAGCCGCTCTTGTCTCTCAAAACCCCCATTGCCCCTCCTTTTGTCTCGTCGATCAGATTCTGAGAGTTCAAGAAAGAGAAAATTGAAACCACTGACCCAAAAAATGCAGCATTTTCCCAGTGGACCGTAACGTGTCGACGCCTGAGCACCGTGTTTCGGGGCCAGTCGGATCTAGCTGTCGCCGGATGAGGGGCACCGGTAAAGTCAGTATTTAATCAAGATTTTTATATAATTATCATAATATCAACTGATAACGTCACTCCCCTTTTTCCCAACTCGCCACAGGGGTACCGTATGACAAAGGGAGAGACGGTGTACTGTGGACTGACATCATTAAGGGGACGATGGATTCATAGGCTCACGGACTTTGTGACGATAGCGGAGGGAATCCCGTGGGCCCCGCATAAGCTGGTTGGAAGTTGGGTACGAACAGAATTGGGTTCCTTTTACTAGCGGGCGGTGGAAATAAATGGGCTGGGTCCGAGCTGGATCCAGCTTGGGGCCACGGGCTAAAAGGACCAAGAGACCGTAGCATGTTCCTCCTCCTCTTCGCCATCATCTAAATATTCTCACTTGTTATAATTTGGAGAAAAGAGTAACCATGGCCATAGAGGCGGAGCTACCTAGGGACAAGGAGGGGCAGCTCCCCTCAAATTCCCGAAAAAATTTACACGCCCCCCGTACGTGAGCTGCCCCCCCCTCAAATTCCCGAAAAAAATCTATGCCCCCTCTTCACGTGAGTTGCCCCCCTCAAATGATCGAAAAAATATCTGCCCCCCTCACGTGCAGAGCCCACCAAGAGGCAAGAGCCCATGAATTAGTAACGTTCCCCCCAACCGCAAAAAAAACCGTAAATGTCGTGTCGCCGCCTTCGTATTTTTTGCCCGCTTTCGTTTTCTGCTCGTAAGCAGATTCATCCAGCGGCAACGGCAACGGCGCATCGGCTATCGGCGTCGGCTATCGGCTATCGGCATCGACTGACTCGGCTATCGCCTATCGGCGTCGGCTATCGGCGCGTCGGCAACGGGAGCCTCAAACATTAATTTCAATCTTCTTAATCCAACTTGGTCTCTTATCTTCTTTAATCATTCAAAGGTACATGCTCGGATGCTCCCTAATCTCTTCAGTTTATCTATTGTGTTGGGTTCTTGTTCTTCATCAGATTACTATCTTACTATTTGATCCTCTTACTTCCAAGGATGCAATCTGATTTGAATATGAATTGCCTCTCAATTTTAAATTACTGCCACTTCGTATTGTTACCAATTGAGAAGAATTTTAGTACATGGGTGAAAATTATGAGGCACTATTTAATTACGAGGAAGATGCTCAATGAAATTCCCCTATGAAAGTTATTTTCGGATTTCAAATAATTGAGTGAATAAAGATCCTCTCCTGGGGAGCAACATTCCTACTCAAATAATTGAGTGGTGTGAATGAGCAATGTCATGGGTGTTCTTAAACCCACAAGTTAATTTTTAATTTTTAATTTGTTGTTTTTAGTATATGGTGCTTATATGCCTAAATTATTTGTTGTTGTCGTGGAATAAAGGCTTGAGATGTTGGTGTTTAGGGATGAATTTTTCCCAACTTCCAGATCATTTGTAGCAAAATTGAAGAAAAGTAAGTGGTGGGTTTAATTGGTTGAACAAACAAACTGTGGGTAATTAAGCCAGCTTTTCAACTTTGATTGTGGTTGATATCTTGGGGATTTAGGAGAGATAGGCGAGTCAAATCCAAGATTTTAAGTCAAGTCGAGAAGGTTGGTTTAGTTTAGGTTCTTTGCATGTCATGTTTAAACCCAAGCAACTCATTCGCAGCCTTCAACATAGAGAGTTTAGTTCGTCTTGCTCAATTTTATCCAGTTGATTTCTCAGAGTTGGATCTTATGATGCTCTCCGATCAGTTAGAGACTTACATTCTTAATGTGTGTGGCAGTGATGTTTTCTTGGAAATGAATGGTGTTGGCGATCTTGCAAAGAAAATGGTGGAGACAAAGAGAGATGTAGTATATCCGCTTGTTTATTTGCTAATAACGTTATCCTTAATCTTGCCAGTTGCAACAGCTACAGTTGAGCAAGCATTTTCTGCTATGCATATAGTGAAGAATCGCTTACTAACCCGAATGGGGGATGAATGGAAGAACAATTGCTTGATTACATACATTGAAAGTGACATTTTTAGTGGTATCAGCAATGACGTGATTATCAAGCGATTTCAAGGCATGAAAACACGTCGTGGACAATGCTAGTGGAAGAAGCAGGTAGATGAATGTTTTGGGATCATTTTTTTTGTGAAGGCACAAACTACAAACACATATATTACTTCATGATGATCATTATTCAATGAAATTTATATATATCTTTTTTAAATTATTTATTTTATTGTTTAATTTATGTGAGTTTAAATACTTTGCCCCCCTCACTGAATTCATGGCTCCGCCACTGCATGGCCATGAGCCATGGTTCTATTTTTATTTATCTTATATGAAATGCGAAGAGGCATGAACACCAAAGGTCCACATTACTCCAATAAGTGGGGAGTAATGGAGGGATAAAGTGGTGGGGAGGCCTTTGGCCTCCCTCACTCACAACACTCCCTCTTATCCATCCATTACTTTGGTCTTAGCGTATAAAGCTAAGGGGGTGGATACATCTGGATCCTGAGTAATCGTGTTTGCCTCGTTAAAACCTTAGCTATGGAAAACCCAGTGTGAAAACCCAACAGCTTAAGGGAAAAGAGTGCAACACACAAGTTACTCCCCCTCATCTGTACAAGCTTCAGGCTTGTAGGTCTTTCAGCTGTCTCATACCGATTCCTTTTACAAGTTTTACAAAAATACATCTCGGCAAAGATTTAGTAAAAAGATCAGCTAAGTTGTTGCAGGACTGGATCTGCTGAATCTTGACCTCCTCGTTCTTCTGTAGATCGTGCGTCCAGAAGAATTTGGGAGAAATGTGTTTCGTTCTATCGCCTTTGATGTAGCCCTTTTTTAGTTGTGCTATGCATGCAGTGTTGTCTTCAAACAAGACAGTGGGCTCAAGATCACCAGTCTTCAGGCCAGTGGCATCTAGGATATGTTGGACGACGGAGCGAGGCCAAAAACACTCTTTGCTCGCTTCATGGATCGCAATGAGTTCAACGTGGTTAGATGATGTTGCTGTGGTGGTTTGCTTTACCGATCTCCATGAGATAGCAATCCCTCCATAGGTAAACACAAAACCAGTTTGTGATTTTGCCGTGTGAGGATCAGATTGGTAACCTGCATCAGCATAACCAAGCAACTAGGCGGATGAACCTCTCTAGTAGTATAGTCTCAGATCTATAGAACCCTGGAGGTAGCGTAGAAGATGCTTTACTCCATTCCAGTGGCGCTTTGTAGGCGCAGCGCTATGTCCGGAAAGTAGATTAACTGCGAACGCTATATCGGGACGCGTGCAGTTTGCTAGATATAAAAATGCTCCAATAGCACTGAGGTAGGGTACTTCAGGACCCAGTAACTCCTCCCCCTCTTCCAGCGACCGGAAGGGGTCCTTATGAATATCCAGTGATCGTAGGAGTACTTAAAGGATGACATTGTTCCATTCTAAACTTGTTTAAAAGTTTTCTTGTATAATTTGATTGGTGTAACATGATTCCACCTCGTAGGTGTTCAATCTGTAAGCCAAGACAATACCTTGTTTTGCCTGGGTCTTTCATTTTGAAGGTATGCGTTAGGCTTTCAGATATCTCATTGATCTCTGCTGGAGATCTTATGAGATTTAAGTCATCAACCTAAACCGCAACGATGACAAATCATGTTCCCGTTCTTTTGATAAAGAT
>JAULAV010007205.1:0-25016 GCA_030789695.1 Scilla litardierei
CCTTCTCTTCAGGTTTCTCCCTCTTATCCACGTTTTGCAATTCAAGCTCGTGGGACATTAGATTACATATCAAGTCCTCCACCCTCATCTGTGACAGATCTTTCGCTTTTTGGATGGCAGTGACTTTAGGCCTGAAAGAGCTTGGCAGTGCTCTTAATATCTTTCTCACCTGCTCAAGGCTAGAATATGGCTTACCGAGCGAACTAGACTTGTAGACAATGTTGGTGAACCTCGCAAACATTTCTGATATGGTCTCTGATGGTAGCATGCGAAATCCCTCGTATTCCGTGCTCAGAAGTGCAAGTCTAGACTCCTTCACCTGTGACGTTCCCTCGTGCGTCACCTCCAAAGTATGCCATATTTCCTGCGCAGTTAAACAATGTGAGATGCGATTGAATTCAGATTTATCTAATGCACCAATGAGAGCATTCATAGCTTTAGCATTAAGAGAATACAGCTTCCAATCATTATCATCCCATTTATCATCAGGTTTAAGCATCTCAGTGTTTTCAATTTTAATAACAGGTGATTTATAGCCTTTTTCAACAATTTTCCAAGCTTTATAATCAATAGAAATCAAGTAGATTCTCATACGATTTTTCCAATAAGCATAGTCTACTCCATTAAATCTAGGTGGTCGGGAAATAGACTGACCCTCAGCAAAAGCACTATCAAGGTGGGATTTGATAGCAATTCAAATTGGATATGAAATTTGAATAGGGAAAAGTATGATTGGAATAAATCCCAAATTGATTTCACCAAATCCCAAATAGATTTCATCTCCCTTTATATTGACCAAGTAAATCGCTTTGTGTATAGCAATTCCTCCACCGGTTGACAAAGTCATCGCTTCGAGAATTTTCCGCTTTGCCATTCCTGAAACACACTTAGCACACACGTCAGACATAACGACACGTTTGTCATCATCAAACCAAAGATCCTAGATCGTTGAGTCCAACACCATAAACATCTGGCGCCGTCTGTGGGAACGAACTAACACCCAGTAAAGCAACCACACTAACGATGACGCGATCTCGCCCGTCACGACGAAAGAGGGGCGCAGCCCCGATGTCGACACCGGGGTCGTATCATGATCGGCAGGGGAGAAGCACGATGACTCCACGCGAGCCTCGCGTCGGAGGTCTGGACAAACCCTGGGCTGGCCGCATGGGGGACTACGACGTGGTGGCCGAAAACCCCTCCTTACCCCCCCGGTCGGTGAGGGGGGGTACCGTGAGAGAAAAGCCGCGGCCCGACGAAGCACTCGTAGTCTCCGCAGTCACCGACGCTGCTGTAGTAAGGCGACTGCTTGTTGATACCGACAGCTCGTGCGACATACTTTTCATGTCGACCCTTGAGAGGATGGGGCTACGAGACGAAGACCTGGAGCCCTGCTCGGGGACCGTGATAGGCTTCACGGGCCACTCCACGCCCATAGTTGGGGTCATCCGCCTCCCTGTCACGCTCAGGGAGCCGCCCGACTCGGTGACCCTGACGATGGAGTTCGTGGCGCTGAGGATCGGATCAGCGTACAATGGGATCATCGGTCTCCCGCTCCTCAACGCAGTCGGCGCGGTGGTCTAAACTCTTCATCAGACGGTCAGGTTCTAGACCCTGAGGGGGGTCGGGCAGGTTGAGGGCGACCCAGGAAGACCGGAAATCTGCTACTAGCTGACCAACGGGGAACACGCGGAGCGATATGACGACCCGATGGCCTCATTTGACTTGAGATATGGACCGAGGCCCACTCCCGGGGATGAGCCGGAGCTAATCACTGTCATGGAAGTTGAAGGAAGGTTCGTCTCCATCGGGTCCGGACTGGACCCTGGCTTGAGAGGCGAGTTGATCGAGTGCTTGGAGGCCAACCTAGACGTCTTTGCATGGTCGCCCGACGACATGCCCGGCGTAGATCCCCGAGTGATCATGCACCAGCTGAACGCCGACCCCAATTTCAAGCCGGTCCGACAGAAAAAGCAGAACCTGGCTGGCGAGAAGAGGAGGGCAGCCTCCAAGGAGGTGGAACGCCTTCTGGACGCCGGCTTCATCCGGGAAGTCTGGTACCCGAAGTGGCTGTCCAACGTCGTGACGGTCAAAAAGTCCAGTGGGAAGTGGCGAATGTGTGTGGATTTCAGCGACCTCAACAAGGCCTGCCCCAAGGACAGCTACCCACTGCCCCGCATCGATCACCTTGTAGAAAGCGCGTTTGGCTACGAGATGCTCAGCTTCATGGACGCCTACTCTGGGTACAATCAGGTCCAGATGGACCCTTGGAATGAAGAAAGACGTCCTTCACTACGGACCGAGGAACTTTTTGCTACAAGAAGATGCCCTTCGGCCTAAAGAACACGGGGGCGACCTACCAGAGAATGGTCAACAATGTATTCGATTCTCAGATAGGGATGAACTTGGAGGTCTACGTCGACGACATATTGGTCAAATCGAGAGGGCCGGCTGATCATATCGTCGACCTCAGGGAAACCTTCGAGCGGCTACGGAAACACAACATCCGGCTTAATCCCACGAAGTGCACATTCGGGGTAAAATCCGGCAAGTTCCTGGGGTTCATGATCACTAATCGCGGCATTGAGGCTAACCCTGACAAGATTGAGGCGTTGATCAACATGCAGGAACCAACGACGATCAAAGAGCTGCAGAGACTGAATGGCCGCATCGCCGCTCTGGGGCATTTTCTTTCCAAATCGGTGGAGAGGTCCCTTCCATTCTTCAAGACCCTGAGGAGCACGATCGCTGAGCCCGTCAACAAAAGGAAGACGGTGCCGTGGGACGAGGACTACGCCCAAGTGTTCGCTGAACTTAAGGAATACCTCCGCAACCCGTCGCTCCTATCCAAACCACGAGAGGGGGAATGGCTGAGCCTCTACCTGGCCGGCATGGGTGAGGCGGTGAGCTCGGTGCTGATCAGGGAGGACAATGGAGTTCAGAGACAGTGTATTATTCCAACCGAGTTTTAAAGGATGCAGAGGGACAGTACACGCCCATGGAGAAGCTCGCGTACGCCCTCGTGCTCTCAGCTTGAAGACTCCGACCCTACTTCCAGGCTCACACGATACTTGTCCTCACTGACTCCCAACTCGAACAGAACCTTAAGAGGTTCGACCGGATGGGGAGGATGTTGAATTGGGGAGTGGAGCTGAGCGAGTTTGACCTTCGATTTAAGCCACGGACGGCCATAAAAGGGCAGGCCTTGGCAGACTTCATCGTCGAATGTACCATAGAAGGAAGAAGCCCCTTTAAAGAAAAGGCTCGGCTGCGGTAACCCCCAACCTTTGTCTTTCCTTTCGACTGACATCATTTTTGCCAGCCGCACAGGGGACCCGGATACGTGGGTAGTCCATGTAGACGGATCAACTACCAGGGCAGGGAATGGAGCCGGCATAGTAATTCGATCGCCTGAGGGAAGCGTCGTCGAGTACGTGCTTCGGTTTGAGTTTCCGGCCACCAACAACGTGGCCGAGTATGAGGCTGCCATAAACGGTTTGAGGCTGGCCAGAGAACTCAGAGCCGAGTCCGTATGCCTCCTCAGCGATTTGAAGCTCATCATCAACCAACTATAAGGGGACTACAAGGCGCGCGAAGAGGCGATGCAGAACTACCTCGCCACGGCCAAAACTAAGCTGTCCAAATTCAAGCGAGCCGAGACCCTCCATCTCCCGCGGTCGGAGAACGCCCACGCAGATGCCCTATCCAAGCTGGCCTCCTCCTCTCCAAAGGAGTTAGGCCTCACCATCTACATGGAGAGCCTACAGTCTCCCAGCACGGAGGAGAAGGAAGTCATGGTCATCGACGAGGACCCCACGTGGATGGATCCGATCGTTTGGTATCTCTCTAGCGGGAAAGTGCCAACGGACCTGGACGAACGCCGGTCCCTAGAATGAAAGGCACTCCGGTACGTAATCCACGAAGGGGTATTGTACAAGAGACGCTGGACGAAGACGGACATCCTTCCCTACCTCAAGTGCCTCGGGCCTCGGAAGGCCGACTATGTCCTCCGGGAGGTGCACGAGGGGATCTGTAGGAACCACAACGGGGGCAAGACGATTGCCCAGAAAATCCTGAGGCAATGGTATTACTGGCCCACCTTGGTCAACGACGCTACTGAATATGTCCAAAGGTGCCAGGAGTGCCAGAGGTTCGCCAAACTCGGCTCATCTCCCCTGTCGGAGCTCGTTCCGATAGTCAGCCATGTACCTTTCATGAAATGGGGGCTCGACAGCCTCGGGCCTTTCACTCCCGGTCGGAGGCAAAGGAAGTACTTGATCGTGGCGGTGGATTATTTCACCAAGTGGATCGAGGCGGAACCCCTTGCATCCATCACTTGGAAGAAGGTGAAGAGCTTCGTGTGGAACTTCATCATCTCCAGGTTTGGGATCCCCCGAGCCATCGTCACGGACAATGGGAAGCAATTCGACTTCGCTGGGTTCAAAGACTTCTGCGCAGAGTGGAAGATCAAACTCCTGTTCCCTTCGATAGCACACCCTTAGACCAATGAGATGGCGGAGGCCGCAAACAAATGCGTCTTGAGCCCCTCCGCAAAAAGTTGGCAGACGCTGAAGGGAGCTGGCCAAAGGAACTCCCACGGATACTCTGGTCGTACAGGACGACTCACAAACAAGCCACATGCGAAACCCCTTTCATGCTCGCATATGGCGCCGAGGCGGTGGTGCCTGTCGAGGTGGGCAAGGAGTCTCTCTGCATAAGGCATTTCGATGAGGGGAGGAACACGGAGGGCTTGGAGCTCGGTCAGGAGCTCCTGGGTGAGCGACGGGAGTAGGCATTGGCCATTATCATTCAACAGAAGCAGAAGGTGGCCTGCTACTACAACTCCCGGGTTAGGGGAGGAACTTCAGCCAAGGGGATCTGGTCCTCAGAAAGGCGACCTTCAGCCCGGAGATCACCGCAAAGGGAAGCTAGCGGCTAAGTGGGAGGGCCCCTAGAAGGTCACTGAGGTCCTCGGACCCGTAACATATCGTCTAGCTAATTTGAAAGGAAAGTTCCTGACTCACACCTGGAATGCCGAGCACCTGCGCAAATACTATCAGTGAGACCGCCTGCGAATGTATCTACTTCCCTCTATCCGAATGAATGCGTTGATAATGAAGGAACAAATCCTTCTCATCTTTATTTCCATGATAGACTTACTCAGGATGAGGGAAACCTCGTTAACTGAACGTCTCGACGGTAGACCACAAGACTAGGGAGCAAACCCCTAGCGGGTTGCCCGTGCAACCTGCTGGTGGGTCGGGGGTAATCTCCCCGACCGGCCAATTATGAGGGTCGATCGTAAGGCTGGGGCAACTCCCCCAGCAGGTCGATCCGTCGTCCCGCCTGAGACTGGGAGTAGCTCACCCAGCAGGCAGAACGACACCAACCGACCGTAAGGCTGGGGCAACTCCCCCAGCGGGTTAGTTAACCGGCCGACCGTAAGGCTGGGGCAACTCCCCCAGTAGGTCGAAGATAGGGCCGACCGTAAGGCTGGGGCAACTCCCCCAGCAGGTGGCCCCGACGATCAGTTATAAGACCAGGGATCGCACCCCTAGCAGATTGACCGACCCAACCAGTTGTAAGGCTGGGGCAACTCCCCCAGTATGGCGACGTATCGATCGGCCATAAGCCTGAGGGATAGCTCCCCCCAGCTGGCCGACCGACCTGACCCACCGTAAGGCTGGGGGAACTCCCCCAGCAGGCTGGACACCCAATCGCCAGTAGGACCCGAAATGGGACATTCCCCGAGGAGGAGGACGAGCAACCGCAAGCAAGAAATGGAATTTTATTTTCCAAACAAAAGGGGGGGCGGCGTATTTACAAAAGGCTGAGCGCGGGCTCGCAGGAAACGACAAAGCTAAAAGACTAAGACCCCGCTCCCTCACCCGCGCCCTGGGGCCCTTCAGGGGCGCCTGCTGACTGCTCAAGGGGACCGCCCCGCACCTCCTCCTCGCCGTCAGAATCCAACTGAAGCTCCTCAAAATTGATCCCTGAAAGCAGGAATATTTGCTGGATCTTGGACTGACGGCGGACGAATCCCCTTTCGAACGCTTCGAACATTGCCTTAGCTACAAAAGACGTGGCATACTCCTCCACGGCGTCCCGAGCAATCCGATCGGGATCTAACGCTCCCAGTTCTCAGATCCGGCCCTCGAGGGCGGCGACCTGGCACTGATGCTCCGCCCGCTCCTTCTCGGCTTCACTGGAGCTCGTATTGAGCTTAGCTAGTAGAACTCGCTCTCTCTCCTCCTCCGCTTCCAAGAGGCTTGTGAGCTCTGAGGCGTCGGCTGCGACAACAGGGACAGTATCTACGGCAGCTGTTTCGGCGGCCTCCATGAGCTCGACAATCCGATCCCCGGCCTTTGCTTTCTCGACTAAGGCCAGAGCCTTTTCCAGTTCTGACTTCTCCAAGGCGGCGGAGAGCTCGGCCACCTGAGTCTCCAAGGATCAATGCACGCCTCGGCTAGTTGGCTTGCCTCCCCTTCGCCCCCCTCGGCCTCGGGTTTCCGCGTCGAGTCAGCCTTGGCCTGCGAGAGAGCCGCGAATTGATGCCTCATCGAAAGCCCCACCGAGGATAACTACACCAAGAGACGGGAATAAGACGAAGACAACTACTAGGAACAAAGGAAACGAAAATCCTCACCTGCTGACCAATCTGGACCACGAAGGTAGCCAGGCGATCACCCTGCACCCCGTCCAGCACGGATTGGTCCGAATGGAGGCTGCAGTTCTCAGCCAACCGGGCCGCCAACCCCACAATCAAAAAAACCGACTCCTTCAGCCCCACAGGGAAGCGGGGGCAGAGTAAGCCCTCGCCTGACTGAGGAAGATCGGTCGGAACCGAGCTGAACGCGCCCAGGGCCCGCTCGTAAACCTCGGGGAGTGGCCTTGGCGGTGGAAGCAAGGGCCCTGCCCAGGGCCAAGAGTCCTCAGCTGAGGATGGCTGGGCCCGACCCTCGGGCGATAGGACACTGACCTCCATCGGTTGGACATGGGCCTTTTTAGGATATCCACCAAAGGGGAGTGCGGAGCATGCCCCCTTGCTCTCTTGGAACCAACACTGGAGGGCCCGACCCGCTGTTTCTTCCGGACTTCCAATACATGATCCCTTCACCGCAGGCGGGGATCCAGGGTCGTGGCTGGAAGAGAGGCTGGAGAAGGTCCGGGGGAGAACCCACCTGCACAAGGAGACAGAGGGAGTGATCAGAGCCGACCGTATAAACCTCGGACATCAACTCCCCCGAGTTTCGGACCTCAGCAAAACTCACCGACGGGCCACACGGTCTTCGGCAGATTAAGGTCGGAGAAGAGGACGTCGATCCTCCGATCCCTGACTGGGACCGCCAACAAGGTGTCGACCACCTCAAGCTCGGCGCCAGTCGGATTCCCCAGCTCGAGAGCCAGTGAGCTTACGGCCCCCCAGCGGGCCGGGAAATCCACCTCCGATGGGAAGCCGACGAAGACGTACTCCCTCTTTCAATGTTTCAAAGAGCTCGACAGACCCAGCACCAGGCTCTTCTTTGGCCAAGCACTGATATAGAGCTAGGCCCCCGACAGGTGGTGACTCAGGCGGTAGAATTGGGCGAAGAGTTGGAGAGATGGCTCGACCCCCTTTAACATGCAAAGAACGACGAACCCAACAATACATCCAATAGCGTTGGGGCAGAATTGGCATAAGGCCACCCGGTAAGCTCGCAGAAACTCGGCGATGAAGGGATGGAGAGGGAAACGAAGCCCGAATCGAACACTCTGTTCGTACACCCCAATTTCTCGAGGACCAGGGAAGCAAATCCGCTCATCGATCTCAGGAGCCCGAGCAAAGCATGGGGGAAGAAGATAGCTGGTTCGCAGATCCCCGATTGAGGAGGCACAGACAGACAAGGGCCGCCCCAGCACCTCGGGGGGCACCTCTGAGAGCTCTTCCTCATGGCGGTGCACCACTGTGACGGGGCGGCGAGGCGGACCTGGATCCGCAACAGTCTCCGGGCACCCTGAACCGACGGCAGAAGAGGACGACATGGGGCAGAGCCTGAGCAAGACCCGGATCGACGGAGATGGAAAGGAAGAGGGGGAATGAAAAAAGCAAAACCCTCGTCCGAGGGACGACAGCCTCCTTTTATATCGTTCCATCGGGATCTTCCCTCGTTCGCGGAGACGATCGCATGGCAGCACGTGGAAGCATCTGAAGACCGACGACGCTTCAAATCCCGCACCGAGAGAAGTTCAAACGGGCCGCATCATGATGGCCTCCATTTAATGGATTGGTCTCGACTGACGCGCCTGTCAAAATCTTCAAGAGTCACATTGCCCGAACTGAACCGGCAGAATCCGAACGGCTCGGACGATGGGGGCAATTGATACGACTATTTCGGAGAAGCCCAGGAACAAGAGGCCCAAGCCCAAGCCAAGAACGGGAAGCCCATGAATGAGATTAGGCCCGTCCGACGAGGTTCGCGGAAGGACTCGAAGTCAGACCAGCCCCGGCCTGGAAGACGCACGATTAGCTCGCGCTCTCCGGAGATAACCGTTCCCCTGAAAGCGCGACACCTTAATGACCATTAAGTAGCCCATTAATCGACTCCCACACGACGCACGCAGGCGGCTCGTAGGGACGTGAGTGGGGAACAGTCAGGAGACTTGGATTGAGGGCGATCGTGGTAAACCCCTATAAAGGGACAACAGAGGCAACCGGGAAGAGGATCGTATTCTAGACACATACAACAGAGGTATTCCATTAACCGACCTTGCTTCCCCATTTTCCACTCTCCCATAGCTCGAATCGAGGATATGTGTGATGGCCTCCTTTCGAGCTGTACCGATCCCGCCGAGCATTGCTCAGATCCGTTCTGACTTAAGCATCGGAGGGGACTTGGCCGGAACCAAGGTCCGGCCCCCCCTGACGAGTTTCTTCGTCTGTCTAGGAAGAAGCGGACCGATGCCCCGAGGCTACTCCTCAGCGCAGAACGAACCCGCCCGCCATTAGCGAGCACCGCCACCGACCGAAGACCGAGCAATAATCAAGGCGCCGAGGCTACCCCTCGGCACTTGATCGACCGAGGCCGAACGTTCACCCGGGTGCCGAGGCTACCCCTCCGCACCTCGCTGACCGAGGCCCTCAACCCTCCAAGCGACCCGTTTCACAAGCCGAGGAGGGGAACCGCGCGTCCAACATCAAGGACACGCATGCTCGGAAGAACCAAGGGATCCCAACCGACCCCTTGACCACGTTGACCGTCAAGTCTTCGGTCAACGATCTTGTGGTGAGAAAACACCCGTAAACACCGTTACTAGTCGACTAATTAATTTTGGTACTCGACCAATGCACAGATCAGAGAAACAAGCTGTTTCTGTAAGACTGCAAGCATTAGTCGACTAATTGAAAAAATACTTAGTTTCTGGACGAGGCAGTGGTAGTCGACTAATGTTTATTTATTAAGCATTAGTTGACTAATAAATGCCAAACGTTAAAACGCCAACCCGTTCGGTTCCGGTTTGGCATAGGAAATACGGCCGGTTCGGCCGGTTTAACCCTCTTTCCGGTTCGGTTAAGTTTTGACTACTTTATCAAAAACCGAACCGAACCGAACCCGATCGATGCTGCATCTCTTCTTTGGAACAAAACAAAGAACAGGGGAATGAAAATTAATCAAAATGCCCTGCTCATCAACTCCCAGTCAAAAGTCAAAAACACAAGTCTTTTATGTTATTCATCCATGGTTCGTTCAGTAGTGCATCACAAAGCAGTCGTACCGCACGACGGCATCTCCGGTTCGGAGGTCGATAGCGTGGGTCCGGGCCTGCACGTACCCCCGCGCGAACCTGAACAGCCCGCTGCCGCCGACCACCGGCATCTCCCTCACCCCGCTGAAGACCTCGTTGCGGCCCAGCACCGCGATCGTGCTCCCGTTGTACTTCCCCTCCACGAAGGCGAAGTTCATCGCCATCATCAGGCCCAGCGTCTCCCGCGACGCCGACGCGTATAGGCCCTGCGCCCGGCCGACGAGCCCGGACCTCATGGAAGGGCCCACCGTGAGGGGGTCGTCGATCATGTTGACCAGCCCGAAGGCGGTGGCGGATGCGTTGGTGGCGGGCCCCCTCGCGACGGGGACCACGGTGGGGTTGCGGCCGCCGGCGATGTCGTGCCAGTAGACGCGCAGGTGGCTCAGCTTCTGACGCATCGCCGTCGTCCTCTTCTTCAGCGTCGCGCTCTTGACGAATTCGACGAACCCTTCTTCATCATCAGCGGAACAAAGTGTTGGGGAAAGGAAGAGGAAAGAGATCAAGAGGAGCTTGGCCATGGCCATTGGAGCACCACCGCAAGTTGTGGGGAGAGAGGGGGGGACTTGGGTTGCTATTTGTTTGGAAAGAAAAAGGTGCGAGCAGTGGGGTTGGTGGGTAAAGTCAATGATTCAAGTCTCTTGCATGCGTGTGCTTTCCTGTCCTTTTATCATCCTTTGTGTCGTGATCCTTCAACCCTACTCCATCTGTGGGATGATTCGTGGTGTAAAAAATAACCAAATGGGGTGATTATGTCTAATTTTAAAAGAGTTCGCTGCTAAATCATTGTTTATTATTTATGCTGTCTTACTGTAATCACATGTACAATATTTGGTTGTACGGCGTGGTATGGGACCGGATTGGATCCAACTCGCGTAGGACCATAGACCGTTCGATCAGTCCCTTTTTGGTTCTTTGTGGGCCCCACCACAACGGTCCACGCCGCGTTGGACGATCACATGGTCCTACGCGAGCCAACCCGGTCCCGCGTGGTATGACCAAACATTTGGTGACGATGGCTTTGTTGGGCATTGGATTTCCCAATACATGTTTTGATGATGAGCAAATGTTATGTTTTCGTCTAATAAGTTTTTTAAAGTTTGAAATGAACAAATAGAACAAGTGTTGATTGCTCCAGCATGAAGGACAAACAAAGCAACATCACAATTCAAGCTTGATATATAGTGATGCCAATGAAGCAAATGAATGGAACATTATTTATGACAAGAAGATGAACTCAAAGTCTACATCAATAAGATATTGAAGACATTAGTATATTTGATGTAATATTTTATTTCTTATCTTAGAATATTGTTATGGCCTTGAAGCTGTCACATACACATGAAACTCTAGGAAAATAATCTTGTATCAATTGGAATTAATTTATGCATACAACTCCAATGTTTCATAGCCAAACAATGCATTTCTGTGTGTATTAGTTGACCTATATGATACACCAGTCGATTCATAAGATACTGAAATTAACTAAGTTTGGCTGGACTGATTAGTCGACCAGAGTAGACTTGTTATTGGATTAATTAGCTTATTATTCGACTAACAATTGTACACTGATCGACGAACTACAAAACAAAGAGTTAGCTATTTTCTAACTGACAGGCTAGTTGACTAGGACAATACATTAGTCGACTAATGAGCCAATTAGTCTAGAGATCACTGTACTCTATTAGACTAATCAACTAGCCGTTGCATAGAACGTAATTTTCGCAACTAACCGTTTATGGCCGCTGTGATGGGCTTTTTAGGGATTTTCTCATGGAGCAATGAGGATTCGGTGTTGACAAGTTGACAATGGCCTGTTTCTTTTGGGGGATTTGGGCTGAGAAAGTGAAAAAATCACACTATTCACTGTCACTTCTACAACTGTTCATCCATTTTCTCAGGTAACTTTCCTCCGCTCTGTCTCTTTCCGCGTATCTCGTTGGGATTCCTTCGGCTTCGATTTTGCCGACGTGGAGGCTCGAATTCTCTTCCCCAAAATCCCCGCAATTTCCGGGGATTACAGAGGAGATTCATTGTGATGTGGGACCCGCTCCTCACCCGCGCCAATCAGCAGCGGACGAAAGCTTTTTTTAAAATTGCAATCGTGAGCAGCACTCACTTTTTTGCTATTCGCACGAAAATAAAAACTTAAGTGTTGTAAACGTGGTGGCTATGGAATCCATAGCCCTGTATTTATAGCAATATGGTTACATAATGGGTGGATACCCACTAACGGGTTGGGCCACCCAAAGCCCGTTTATAACACTTCCCCTTATCCATCCATTGCTGTAAGCCATGATGAACACTTCAGGGTTCACAGAGCTTATCTGATCATGGGTCTATGGATACTTCTGGATCCCAAGTTTAGGAGTACTTGCCTCGTTAAAACCTTTGCCAAGGAAAACCCAGTGGGAAAAACCAGTGGCTAAGGGAAAAGAGTACAAGTCTCTGTAACTTTCCCTGATCGATGGATAACATCAGGGGTGGATACTCCTGGATCCAGAGTTGATGTGGCTGCCTCGTTAAAACCTTTGGCTATGGAAAATCTAGTGGGAAAAACCAATAGCCAAGGAAAAAGAGTACAGCACTACATTAACTCCCCCTGAAAAGTACAAGCTTCAGGCTTGTAAATCTCTCAACTGTCTCATCCCAATCCCCAGTACAAGTTTTTTAAAGGTACTGCGAGGTAAAGCTTTAGTGAATAGATCTACCAGATTGTTGCAAGACCGGATCTGCTGGATGTCGATCTGGTTGTCTATTTGCTGTTCATGCGTCCAGAAGAGCTTGGGGGAAATGTGCTTCGTCCTATCACCTTTGATGTAGCCACCTCGTAGTTGAGCGATGCAGGCAGCATTGTCTTCATACATGGTGGTAGGTCCAAGATCTTCCGTCTTCAGGCCGGTGGTCTAGAGGATATGGTGGATGACTGATCGAAGCCAAAAGCATTCTCTGCTAGCTTCGTGGATCGCAATGAGCTCGGAGTGGTTAGATGAGGTCGTTGTTGATGTCTGCTTCACGGATCTCCATGAGATGGCCGTCCCACCGTACGTGAACACGAAACCGATCTGGGACTTGGCGGTGTATGGGTCAGACCTGTATCCTACATCTGCATAACCGACTAAGTCGGAGGATACACCTTTCTTGAAGTATAGTCCCATGTCCACAGACCCTTGAAGGTAGCGCAGAAGTTGCTTCACTCCGTTCTAGTGGCGCTTTGAGGGCGCTGAACTGTATTTGGCTAGTAGGTTAACTGCGAATGCTATATCGGGATGCGTGCAGTTTGCCAGGTATAGGAGTGCTCCAATTGCACTTAGGTAGGGTACTTCAGGACCCAGTGTTTCCTCCCCCTCTTCCAGCGGTCGGAAGGGGTCTGTATCAACATCCAATGATCTGAAGACCATTGGTGTGCTAAGCGGATGACATTTGTCCATAAAAATGTTTTTCAGCACTTTCTTTGTGTATGTCGATTGGTGTAACAGGATTCCTCCGCTTAAGTGTTCAATTTGTAAGCCTAGGCAGAACTTAGTTTTGCCAAGGTCTTTCATCTCAAAAGTCTGTGTGAGACTTTTGGATATCTCACATATCTCTTCCGGAGATCCGATGATGTTCAAGTCGTCTACGTAGACGGCAATAATTACGAATCCTGTTCCCTTTGCTCTTATGAAGATGCAAGGGCAGACTTCATTTGTTATGAATCCTTGTTGCACTAGGAATTCACTGAGTCTGTTATACCACATTCTACCTGACTGTTTTAGGCCATACAGTGATCTCTGGAGTTTGACAGAATAGACGTCCAGAGGTCTTTCTGTCATTTTTGTCGGTAGTTTATATCCGTCTGGGATTTTCATATAGATTTTCTTATCTATATTTCCATATAGGTATGCAGTCACAACGTCCATGAGCTGCATATCCAGGCCTTACTTTGTAGATATGCCAATGATGAAACGGAAAGTGATTACCTCCATAACCGGAGAATAGGTATCATCATAGTCTATTCCTGGCCGTTGGGAAAAACCTTGTGCAACAAGGCGCGCTTTGTAGCGCACGATCTCGTTATTCTCGTTTCTTTTTCTCACGAATACCCATTTATATCCCACAGGTTTAACACCCTTTGGTGTGAGGACTACAGATCCAAAAACTTTGCGCTTCGAGAGTGAGTCCAGCTCTACTCCTATTGCCTCGTTCCACTTTGGCGAATCTTCTCTACGTTTACATTCTGCTAGAGAGCGTGGATCGGTCTCATCGTCGTATTCAGTGACGTGAGTGGCAATAATGAGCGTGAAGTTGTCATCGATGATTGTGCTTTTTCTGTCCAGTACCTCCCCAGTACGTACATAATTTAATGATATTTCTCCTACATTTTCCTCTTCAGGGGTTGGTAGGAGGGGAGAGGTAGCTGGGCTGAGCTCAGCATCCTGTGGTGGTATCGTTATTATTGCTCCAGGATTTTTCCTCTTTTGAGGGTTCTTATCTTTAGAGCCTGGGGGTCGTCCTCTCTTTTGTTGAGGTACGGTCGCTTCTGCTGCAGGTGGATTGCATCCATCTTTGGGTATGTCAATCCTAGCTGGCGTATTTGCAGCAGGGACGTGTGATCTGACAATCTTCTGGTTGTCAGTAAATTTGTCCGGTAAAATGTGAACTGTGTTTTGAATTCGAAGGATCTTCAGGATCTCATCTTCACATTGGTTTGTACGCGGATCAAAATGGGATAAAGTTTTTGTATCCCATGAAATGGTCTTTGAAGCTTCTGGCTTTTGTGTGTTAATGCCTAGTTTGGGAAAAGTGCTTTCATCAAACTCACAATCTGCTAGACGTGCCTTGAAGGCGTCCCCTGTGAGGGGTTCTAGGTATCTAATGATCGATGGTGAGTCGAAACCAATGTAGATACCTAGACGCCGTTGAGGACCCATTTTGGTCCTTTGTGGTGGTGCTATAGGGATATAGACAGCACATCCGAATATCCTCAGGTGAGAGATATCCGGCGGGTTCCCATATGCAAGTTGCATCGGAGAATAAGATTGACTACCTGACGGTCGTAATCTTATTAGCGATGCAGCGTGCAAGATGTCATGTCCCCATGCATTTACAAGCAACTGGCATTGCATCAACAATGGACGAGCAATCCATTGTAGTCTCTTTATAAGAGATTCGGCTAACCCGTTCTGGGTGTGAACATGAGCTACATGATGTTCAATTTCTATGCCGGTTGCTTGGCAGTAGTCTAGGAAGACTTGTGATGTGAATTCCCCAGCATTATCCAGACGCAATTTCTTGATCTGGTTATCTGGGAAATGTGCCCGCAACTTTATGATTTGTGCCAGTAGTTTTGCAAAGGCTACGTTGCGGGTGGACAGGAGGCACACATACGACCATTTGAAAGATGTGTAAATCAGTACCATGTAGTACCGAAATGGTCCGCTTGCGGGGTGAATATGCCCGCAAATGTCACCATGTATTCTCTCTAGGAAGCTCGGAGACTCAGAGTCCACCTTCAGGGGGATGGTCTAGTAATCAATTTCCCTTTGTGACAAGGGGGACAAGGAGATGCACCCTTTCGAAGTAGCTTCAGGCTTTTCGAATTAATTCCACGGGATTGTGATATGATGCGGCGCATCATATTCCTTCCAAGGTGTCCTAGTCTACTATGCCAGAGTTGGAATTCTGGTTGATTATTGCACTTCTGGTGCTCAAGATTGTTTGCTTCCATTGCTCTTATCCTTGTATGGTAGAGACCCGACGGGAGTCCCTCAAAACGCTCAACGGTGGTTTTAGCACCGTCTTTATGGGACGTTACATACAGGAATTCTCTGTTTTGTTTACTCACCGTCTCAAGGTGGGATCCGTTTAAACGGATATCTTTAAAGCTTAACAGATTTCTATGTGAGCTAGGAGAGAAAAGCGCATCTTTTATTAGTAGTTATGTTTTGTTAGGGAGCATAAAATGTGCTTCCCCTGATCCTTCAATAATTCCTGATGGACCGGATATTGTATTCACGGTTCCATCGTATTTATCAATGCTTTGGAAAAAGCAGATGTCTTGGAGGATCGTGTGCGTAGAGGCACTGTCCACTAGGCATTTGTAATTCATCTAGTTATAAGAGAAAATATCGCAGTATAAGGCACAAGAGAAAATATACTACGAATAATTATTCAATGTCTGAAAAGTTCATGCGACATGCAAGAATTAAAACAAGCAGAAAATAAATTGTTTTTCAAACAAAAATTACAATGCATGGAAAAAGTAGATAATGCATCAGTCGAGCAGGTCATCGTTTGAGAAGTCCTCAGCGATGAACCTGATTGGTGCCAGGTCTTCTTGTTCCACCAGGTTTGTCTCAGCTTGCTTCTGGCTCGCTTTGTACAAGTCCTGTAGGTGGCGTGGAGTCCGACAATTTCTGGACCAGTGTCCAATCACGCCACACCTGTGGCACTTATCTTCCCAGTCCTTTCTGGGGGCAGATGTCTGGCCGTCGTCCTTTCTCTTCCACACATTTTTCTTCTTCTCCTCTTCATTGTTGCTTCTGGGATGGGTTCCTCTAGCCTGCTTCTTCATCGCCTTACCCTTCTGGGGTTTGCCTTTGAAGCTGCTCCTCTTCTTCTGGGAGGAGCTGTGATGCGCTTCAGGCACAGGAGCAGTGCCGGTAGGGCGTGAGTTATGGGTGGCCAGAAGGAGGTCTCTATTCTGCTCTGCCATCAGAAGGCATGAGAGAAGCTCTGAGTATTTCGTGAACTTTCGTTCACGATACTGTTGCATTAGTATAACATCCTTCTCGTGGAAGGATGTATACGTCTTCTCTAACATGCGCTCCTCCGTCACCTTTTCACCACACAACTTCAGGCGTGAGGTGATGCTAAAGAGCGCCGAGTTGTACTCGGCGATAGACTTAAAGTCTTGGAGACGGAGGTTCTCCCATTCATATCGCGCTCGAGGTATAAAATCTCTAACATCTCTCTGATGTTTATATCTGTCCTCGAGGGCGGTCCATAACTCATAAGAGTCTTCCACCGTTAGGTACTCGGCCTTCAGGGTCCGATCGATATGGCGTCTGATATAGATAATTGCTTTCGCTTTATCTATATCAGAAACCTTATCGCCTACAGCGATGGCATGGCTCAGTCCCTGTGCTCGCAGATGGAATTTTATGTCCAACTGCTAGCTTAAGTAGTTCTTGCCTGTAGCATCCAATACGTCGAAATCGACGCTCACAATTTTGGCCATTTATCTCTCTAGCATGTATAAAAATAAGCAATAATTAGATATTTTTGCAGAAAAATAAATAATTAAGCATTTCAGACACAGATATTTGCTGCATGGATCGGCTAATCACCATATTAATTACAGTCCATACAGTCCCAAAAAGAAATGAAAGTACAACTCGGGAACCCCGTGGGGCCCCTATTCTTCTGGAATGGTCCTTCATCTTCTTGAGGCGTCCGCCGGTCTTGTAATTTCACAAAAATATCCTCACTACATTTTTCTCTCTTAAAAAAGGAAAATAATGCAAGGAAAATAATGGTGATAACTAGCCGATCCAAAACCACAACAAATATTAACATTCGTCACAGGCAGAGAAAAAATGCAGTAGGCATTTAATCATTACAGGCAGTTTATTCATTACAGGCAATTAATCATCACAGACAGTTTATAATGGAAAATGAAAATTTTTCGTTTAAAAATTATTGGACCACTAGGCAACGTCATATACCGTTAGGTTAGTTGACTAACGGCAGAGCGGTCGCAGGATCTTCCTAATTTTTAAACGTTTAAAAATCATATAATCCGGATAAAGTACGATGAATGAAATCACATGTAATTTGTCCAGATTTTAACGAAAAAAAATCGAATTAAATCTGAAAAATGTTTGAAAATAGGGAATTTTCGGGGTGAAACCCTAGTTAGGGTTTTTGGTCGCGCGGATTGCCGTTTCAGGCGGCTAGGGTTTCAGGACATGCGCGCGCACCGGGGGGGTCCGCTGCGGGCGGCCGGGGGGGGGGGGCGTCGATGCAGGCGGCGGGGTGCCCCACCGCTGCTGGTGGCGGGGGGGCCCGCCGTCGCGGGCGGCGGGGGGCCCCGCCGTCGCTGGCTGCGGGGGGGCCCCGCCGTCGTGGGCGGCGGGGTGCCCGCCGTCGGATCCCGCCGCTGGGGGCGGCCGGGGATCCCGCCACTGCGAGCGGCGGGGTCGCGGGGTAGGGGGGCCGTGGTGCGGCTACGGGCCGCGCCGACGAGGGAGAAGCCCCCTAGGGTTTAGGCGTTTTGGGGGGAAAGACGGTAAAAATCCGATTTTTATTGGAAAAAAAACCAATTTTAATCTTCCAAAAAAGCATTTTTATTGTAAAAATTGATTTTTAACAGTAAAAATGATGATTTTCATTTCAACGATTGATCCAATAATTTGGATTTAGACATATGCGCACATGAATATAGATCTAGGGAAAAATTTACCTCTAGATCCTACCCGCCGGATCTAGCGACGTTCGGTGAAGGAAGCCCGTTTGCGTCACGTCCGTCCGTCGGCAGGGATTCGGCTCAGCCGCGAGCGTGCTGATAACGTGTTGTAAACGTGGTGGTTATGGAATCCATAGCTCTGTATTTATAGCAATAGGGTTACATTATGGGTGGATACCCACTAACGGGTTGGGCCACCCAAAGCCCATTTATAACATTAAGTGTGTTTTTTATTTAACTAGTATATTCAAATATTTTAGTTTAACAATCTTTCTCCAATTTCCGAATTTCCGCATTCAACAATCCTAATTCCTCTTTAATCAAAAGAAACACACTACTTTAGTGTGGGAGACACACACAAATCCCAAACCCACTTTCCAACTCATTTTCCTACAAAAGAAACACAAAACTCATTCTCTCTCTCCAAGATTTCAACTAAAATTTACTATTCACAACAATAAATCCCAACTCATTCTCACCCCAAAGAAGGAGACCATGAATGTAGTGGATGACATCATTATGATGAGCATTGGATTATTGTCTTTGATTTTGAAAGACAGTTCTAGAAGGATGCCAAGATATAAACACGTATAAGATGAGATCGTGCTGTTTTCTAAATCTCAACAAGATGCAATTAGTTTATTTTACCAATCTTTACTATCTGCCCATCAAATATTTAAAACACCTAAATATGAAACTAACGAGATAACTACAAAAATAGACAACTAATTAATTAATTAATTAATTCATCCATCTAGCACCGTAATCATCACACCACACAAATCTTATTGTGTGTAATATTAAATCTGTTATGAATAGGCCCATGAGGCCCATTGGGTATCCGGCCCACCATTGAAAGCTATAAATAAGAGGGTAGGGGGCTCTTAACCCCATATACCTATTTTCCTACTTTTCCCTTCACAACCCGTTATCAGCACAATTACGCTCGTTGGAAAAGGCGGCGACGCGCGAGGAATGAGATCCATTAACCGCTCAGTCTAAGAAGATCGTAATCTTCTCAACGGGGAGCGCAAAGGGCATCCTTCACCAACCGTCGTCTAGATTCCCTTGTCGAATCTAGAGGTAAATTTCAAAACTTTTTAGATCTAAACTTGCGTTTCCAGTAGATCTTCATGTTTTAGGATCAAAAAGTTTAAAAACACGGTAAAAAACATTTTTTATTTAGATCAGCATGTCTAAAAACAATAAAAATCAGTTTTTTTTAGAGATCTAAATGCTTGAAAAATCTGTTTTTTACTCCCCAACCTTGATCCATACACCGCACGCCCGAAGGGCAAAACGGCGGCGCCCCACAAGCGCCGCCGACGGCTATAACGCCGCGGCCTGACGCCGTCACGGCGACCGCGGCCCGTCGCCACCACGGCACGCCGCGGGCCCCCCAGGGTTTTTCGGAAACCCTAGCCCTTAACGGGCCAATTTTTTAGGGGAGGCCCAATTAACCCTTATGGGTTGTTTTCATGGCCCAAAAAGTCTGAAAATTAGCCTATTTACACAATAATTTTTCTTTTTATTTTTTGGCCCCAAAAGCCCAAAATAATTAAAGAAATTTTAAAATAATGGTTAAAGCGGAAAATAAAACATTAATAATATGGATCAAAGGTAAAACGTTGTTCAAAAAAAATTTAGCACGTCACTCACTATTTAGATTATTTTACATGCCTGTGAAATGATTATCTGCGTGGTTGTATATTTTCCATATATTAGCTGCGTGAATATGCGATTAGGCTATGTTTTTAGGGATCAGCTAGGTTTCCGACATCTTTTCTTTTCTGCAATTTTTTCTTTTTGAGAGAAATTTGTAGGTGAGGAAATATATGTAAAAGGAAGACCGGAGGACACCAAAAAGGAGCTGAAGACGTATGCACAAAGAAGAAAGGGGCTTCTCTCTAAAGTTCCCGAGTTGTATTTATTCTTTCATGCAATTTTTGATGTAATTTCGGACTGTCTTTTTCGTTTCGGTGTCGGCTGGCTGATCCCTATAGTCCTAAGTTATTTTCATTGCTTATACATTAAATGCGTGGATGTTAACTATTTTCATGCTATGTTAATGTTACAATGAAACTGTTAAAAAGCATGCGTGGATGGTAATCTCTTTTAATTATTCACGTTATGAAACTGTTAAAAAGCATGCATGTATGTTAAGTTTTTCTTTAATAATTCACGATATGAAAATGATAAAAAGCATGCCTGAATGTTAATTTTCTTTATGAAAATGGTAAAAATACATGCATGGTTGTCTAATTGTTTTTACAGTTTAATAATCCATGCTGTTTTTATATTGCTAGATTGTTCAATGGCCAGACTTACGAATGTCGACTTTTCGGACCTGAAGGTCGATGGGTCGAACTACTTGAGTTGGCAGTTGGACATGAAGTTCCATCTGCGATCTCATGGGTTCAGTCTCACACCAACTGAGAAGGCAACAACAAGTACTGCCCCAGCCGACAAGGATGCTTCTAAAGAAGCACCTCATACAGAGGAAGTTTCCGATATACTAAAGGCGAAAGCCATTATCTATGTCAGGAAACATTTAGACTCGACCCTGAAGGATGAGTATTTTACTGTAGAGGATCCTTACGAGCTGTGGGACGCACTTGAGGAGAGGTACCCACGTGCACGAGTGGACTCACCTCCGCATACAGGATTACAAATCCGTAGCAGAGTACAACTCAGCACTCTTCCGTATCACCCCACGTCTGAAGTTGTGTGGTGAAACGGTGACGGAGAAAATGTTGCTGGAAAAGACGTTCACGTTTTTCCACGAGAAGGACATGATCCTTATGCAACAATACCGTGAGAGGAAGTTCACGAAGCACTCTGATCTGCTTTCATGCCTGCTAATGGCTGAATAGAACAGAGATTTGTTGGTTGCTAATCACAACCTACGCCCTCCTGGCTCCGCTCCACTGCCACCTCCTGCAGAGGCACACTTCCAGTCTTCCCAGAAGAAGAAGATGGACAAGAAGGCAAAATTCCAGAAATGGAAAGAACAGAAGAAGCGGAAGAAGGCCACTCCCCAAGCTCCTCCTCAGAACCAGAAGTTCGTGGAAAATAGCAGAAGTGGACGTCAAAAGGTGGTACTCCCAAGAAAGACTGGGAGGATAAGTGCTCCAAATGCGGAATGACGGGCCACTGGTCCAGAATCTGCCGCACACAGAAACACCTCCAGGACCTCTACCAGACAAGCCTCAATGCTAGAGCTGAGACAAACCTAATTGAGAGCGCAGCGTTGCCGGAGACCTCATGGACTCCTGAAGACTTCATGGGAGATGACACTCTCTAGTTATGGACCATTTTTATCTACTAGCAATGTATCTTCTTTTCATGCATCGTATCTAGTTTTTATTCCATGTCAAACAATCTTTTGAGCATTTTAAATGAAAGTAGATCCTTTCTTTTTCATATTATTTACTGCTTAAATGTCTTTCTTTATATAGATATGGAATCAATTTGCCTAGTGGACAGTGCATCGACGCACTCGATCCTTTAAAACATAGACTACTTCACGAGCATAAGTAGCTACTCTGGTCCACTGAGAACAATCTCAGGACCAGCTAATATAATCGAAGGATCAGGGGGAAACAATCATATTGCTCCCCGGTAACACACAAATCACACTTTGGAATGCGTTATACTCCGTTAAATCCATCCGAAACCTCCTAAGCTTTAAAGATATCCGTTTAAACGGATATCACTTAGAGACGGTCGAGGAAAATGAAAGGGAATACTTGCTTGTAACGTCTCTTACAAATGGTTCAAAAACCATTGTGGAACGTTTCAAGAGACTCCCCTCAATACTCTACCAAACAAGTATACAAACTCCAGAAACATCAATGGTGGAGCACCTGCAGTGCCCCAAACACCAGAATTCCAACTCTGACACAGTAGAGTGGGACACCCCGGATCTGTTATAATGTACCGCATCATAAAGAGCTCAGGGGGTACAGACTTGAAGAACCTGAAGATTCTTCAAAAAGGCAAATTCCCATGTCCACCCTGTTACAAGGGTAAACTGATTACGAGACCATCTCCACTGAAAGTGGACCTGGAATCTCCAAGTTTTCTGGAAAGAATCCACGGAGACATTTGTGGGCCTATACACCCATCAAGTGGTCCGTTCAGGTACTTTATGGTCATGATTGACGCATCTACTAAGTGGTCACACGTGTGTCTACTGTCCACCCGTAATCTAGCATTGTCTAAGCTTTCAGATAATCAGGTTACGGGTCCACTTCCCCGACTACCAGATAAAGAAACTTCGTCTAGACAATGTGTGGGAGGTTACGTCACAAGTCTTTCTAGACTATTGCCAAGCATAGGGAATTGAAGTCGAACATCCTGTAGCGCATGTTCACACCCAAAACGGGTTAGCAGAATCTCTAATTAAGAGACTGCAATTGATTGCTCGTCCATTATTACTTCAATCCCAGATGCCAGTGAATACATGGGGTCATGCAGTTTTGCATGCTGCATCTTTAATAAAATTAAGACCTTCTGGAGGTCAGTCATCTTCTGCAATGCAACTAGCACTTGGAGCCCCACAAATTGTCTCACACTTGGAGAATATTTGGTTGTGCAGTAGACGTCCCCATAGCACCACCACAAAGGACAAAGATGGGTCCACAACGTTGCCTAGGCATTTATGTTGGGTTTGACACCCCCTCCATAATTAGATTCCTAGAACCCCTTACGGGAGACGTTTTCAAGGCATGTCTAGAAGACTGTGAATTTGATGAAACATCATTTTCAAGACTAGGCTCACCGACAAAGAAGCCCGAAGCTTCAGAATGTATCACTTGGGATACAAAGACATTATGTCACTTTGATCCGCCCACAAGCCAGTGTGAGTAGGAGGTCCTGAAGATTCTCCACATCCAAAACACTGTCCATCTCTTGCCGGACAAATTTACTGACAACCAGAAGATTGTCAGATCACACGTCCCTGCTGCTAACACTCCAGCTAGGATTGACATACCACAAATGGATGCAATCCGCCTGCAGCAGAAATGGTTGGACCTCTCCAAAAGAGAGGGCGACCACCGGGATCCAAGGACCAAGTCCCTCGAAAGAGTAGGACCCTTGGAAATGGTAAACAAATACCACCACAGGATGCTATTGTAAGCCCTGCTACCCCATCTCTCCCAAACTCTCAAACAGAGGAAAAACCGGGAGAAAATGAAGTTTCGATACACTATGTACGAACTGGGGAGTATTGGGACAGAAAGAGCACAACCATAGATGACACATTTGCGTGTAATATTGCCATCAACGTCGCGTACTGCGACGATGATATTGAACCACGCTCTCTGATAGAATGTCAAAGCAGAGATGATTGGCCAAAGTGGAATGCGGCAATATGAGTGGAGTTGGATTCACTCACCAAACGCAAGGTCTTCGGACCTATAGTCCAGACACCAAAAGGTGTAAAACCTGTGGGTTACAAATGGGTATTTGTTAGAAAACGAAATGAACAAAACGAGATCGTTCGCTACAAATCAAGGCTTGTAGCGCAGGGTTTTACCCAACGTCCATGGGTGGATTTTGAAGCCACATACTGCCCGGTCATGGACGGGATCACCTTCTGATTCCTCATTGGCTTAACAGCCCAAGAGGGTTTAGATATGCAGCTTATGGACGTCGTGACTGCATACATATATGGCAACTTAGACCGAGACATCTATATGAGATTGCCTGACGGTTATTCTTTGCCAGCAGCACTAAAAGAGAGACAACGTGACATCTACTCAATGAAACTGCAAAGATCATTGTATGGTCTAAAACAATCTGGAAGGATGTGGTATAACAGACTGAGCGACTTCCTTGCTAAACAAGGATTTACAAATGACCCAGTCTGTCCTTGCATCTTTATAAGAGCAAAGACAATAGTATTTGTCATTATAGCCGTCTATGTGGACGACTTGAACCTCATCAGATCTCCTGAAGAGATCGTCGGGATTTCTAGAAGCCTGACAGAAACATTCGAGATGAAAGACCTCGGAAAGTCAAAATTCTGTTTAGGTCTTCAGATAGAGCATCTTAACGATGGGATCCTGTTACATCAGACAACTTACACATCGAACTTACTGAAAAAGTTTCAGATGGATAAGTGCCACCCCCTCAGCACCCCAATGGTAGTCAGATCATTGGATGTACATAAAGACCCCTTCCGGCCGCTGGAAGAGGGGGAGGAAGTACTAGGCCCTGAAGTGCCATATCTAAGTGCTATCGGTGCACTCCTTTACCTGGCTAACTGCACTCGCCCTGACATAGCATTTGCAGTCAACTTACTAGCCAGATATAGTGCTGCACATACACATCGGCACTGGGCCGGAGTTAAGCATCTTCTGTGCTACCTCCAAGGGTCCATAGACTTAGGTCTATTCTACAGGAAAGGGGCATCAGCTGGTTTAGTTGGTTATGCTGACGCAGGTTACAGGTCAGATCCTCATTCAGAGAAGTCTCAGACCGGATACATGTTCACATATGGTGGCACTACCATATCCTGGAGATCTGTAAAGCAGACCATGACAACCGTCTCATCCACTCACTCAGATCTGCTAGCGATCCATGAAGCAAGCAAGGAGAGTTTCTGGCTACGCTCTGTGATCCAGCACAGTCTCACCTCCACCGGCCTGATGACCGGCGTACTTGCACCTACTCCTCTCCATGAAGATAATGCAGCATGCATAGCCCAGCTACAGGACGGCTACATCAAAGGCGACAAGACAAAGCATATCTCCCCCAAGTTCTTCTGGACACATGACCTTCA
>JAULAV010007206.1:0-12805 GCA_030789695.1 Scilla litardierei
ATGGAGATGCAGCCTAAGAATATCCTCCTAGAAGAGTCCTATCTCTAGTGGATCATGCTACGTTGGAACTAGGATCTGCAAAAATGCCCTCAGAACCTGACGGGCATTGCATTAAAACATAAATACAATGCCCGTCAGTGAGGGTTACTCATAGACCGGCGCCCCGTTTACGGTATGGGCGCGGTGTTGTTTTACCGCAAGTGCACGGTTAGTGTAGGGTGCGGGTTTATCGAACTCAGGGAGGTGGATGGCTTGAATGACTACTAGCCTCGCCTAGGTCGTGTGCTAGCTACGCGGATGCTATGGGTGAAGTGTAGAAATAAAAGAAAGAAATGAAAAGACACGAAATGAATCCCCGCCAACACAGGCTAGAGAACTCATGACACTTGGCATTTGACTTGACCCAGGGTGAGACATTGCCCCAAAAGGTGGTACCTAGCGTCCATGGCCTGATATTCCGGTCGGTGCCAAGCACGCTAGGCCTACCCAGTTCCGGACAGTGGGCATTCCCATGTCCATTAACACCTTCCACAACCGGGAGCATTAAGGCCACAATGATATCTCCCAACACTTCGTCCAAGCCGCTCCCACGCGCGAGGACTCGATGTCAATGCTCGGGGCGTGAGCAACGACTAGGGAGTCAACCGCCAAGTTTATTCCCCCTTGGCCCGATGGTCAGAGGCGGTCTTTCTCCCGCCAATGAAAATGAAACACCCCCGCGTAACCCTAATGGCCAAATAGGTCAAATGTGATTTCTAGCAATACATCGAAGCGGATCTTGACAGGACAAGCACCGGACCCCAATCCCCAACACATCTAGTGTGTTGCCATACGAATTGGACCCAGATTGCTAGAAATCCCCCTTGACACATTACATCGAACACATGCCATGCAACCAAGTAAAATGAAACAACCAAGCATCAATCCTACCCTAACCCGTATTAGGGTTCATCAAAACTACTCAATGGTGAATAACATATAAACAAACAACACAAAAGACATATAAAATTTCACCATCAAGCAAAATAAACACAATACAAACAATGGAGAAAAAGAGAGGAAAATACTTATCTTGAGTTGAATCGTCAATCCAATACAAGACTTATTGAGCAAAAGACCTAATCTAAACTAACCTAGAACTCACAAGAGAAGGGGGGGCAAAAAGCCCTAAAAACTCCAGGAGATCCCCCTCAAGTCGGCCAGCCTCGTGTATTTATACCCCCACTTCGAAACCCTAATGGTTCGGGTCCAAACCCGCAGGAAAAGCGCCACCCGATCGGTTGACAAGTCAACCGATCGGGTGATCTGTTACAAATAGTAAACAGAAAACGACGGACTTTCACCCGGTCATATGAACCGGTCGGTTGAGTTCTTGGAGTGACCGGTTGGATCTTGGCGCCATCGGGTGAAGGGATCGGTTGGGTGCCCGTGTCTCGGCTCCTCAGCATCAGCTACAGATGAACCGATCGGGTGAGAGTCACCCGATCGGTTGGAATTTGGCTTGAAAAGACAGGGAATCAGCCCAGTTTGAACCGGCCTGTGAACCAGTCGGGTGACATTCACTTGAGCTCCGGCTAAGACCGGGTGGTGCATGCGTGCATCACCCGATCGGTTAGAGATGACCAACCGACCGGGTGAGGGGCTGAAAGTTGTAATCTTCGTCGTTTGACCCCCTGGATCACGCGTGACTCCTCCCATTGCTCCAGGGACTTGAGATATCGTCGTTAAACGTCCCCTACGCGGGCAATCTCCTGCAAACATGGAGAAACAAAGAAAAGTGAAAGAAAACGAGAAAATACGAGAAAACGAATAAAAGACGGCGGAAAATACGGAAAAACACGAAAGAAAACGTGCGTGAATATATATACGCACGTCAAAATTCCCCAAGCTGAACTCTTCCTCGTCCTCGAGGAAGACGAGTGAGAGTAGGAGCTCGGAGGGGAAAAAGAGAGAAAAAGAGAGAAAAAGAAAACTCTATATCCTAGATCGCCCGTAAGGGCCAACAAAATCAAACACGCCACACGAAGCAAGCATACGACAAAACACACCACTAAACCAAGGAATGTGAGTCCAAACAAGTGTCGTGGGCCCACGCAGTGAAGCGCGAGTGAGTTTGGTCGTGTGCTAGCAGATGGTGTCACTATCTACGATGTGCAATAAAGCTCCATATACACATACCCAAAGAAAGACCCAAATATCGATTCAATTTGAAATTGCGGTGAATATTAGCTCATGCATGCATGAGAAGAGTATAAGAATAGAAGCGTATCATGCATCGGGGACTCCACAGCTAGGGTTAAGGAAATCACGCCACTATAGCCTAGATACTAGCTAAAAAGTTCCTAAGCCAAGTGTTTTCGAAAACGATGGGGGTTGAGATGATGTGGAGTAGAACACTCGGTGCAAATTCTCGCCTTCCCTTTATTCTCGGTAGATATGAAAAATATTCACACTTGAAATTTTTTTGGGTTTTGGGTATTTGTATTTTTTTTGCTTTTTGGCTATACAAAATTTTTCTTTTCTTTTCTTTTCTTTTCTCTTTTTTCGGATTTTTGGGTTTTTGGCTATACACATGTGTACTCTCCCAAGTGGGAGAACGGTACACGACGAGGGGATTTGCACCAAGTAAAACAAAAAAGAAGTCGAAATCTAAACACTTGGGCAAAGGAAACTATTCTCGCTAAATAGAGCATAGGCTAAATGGGTTATCCTAGTCCTTAATTGTGGAATCCCGACACATGCGAATTGAAATATACGATATAAATATAGCATGCATATAGTAGAAGCAAATACCGCATATTCAAATCGAAGCATGATAATCTACGGGTCATTCTTGGACAGGTATATAAAGTAAAATCACAAAGTAGAAGCACACCGAATAGCTAGGCACGAAGCACGACTCACAAAAAGCTAAGTGGACCCACGAAGCATGAGATGCAAGAGGACTCGAAATCCTAGGGTCAGTGAGTGTGATTATCGATGCCATGCTAGGTGTGTGTGATTTTCGTGGCAATTCATCATAGGGTTCATCTCTAGGAGAAAGAGATAAAAAGAAGAAAAGAAAAAGAAAAAGAAAAACACGGAGAAAAACGACTCAAATAACGAAGAAAAAGAGACAAATGACGCACGAAGTGCGACTCCCCCAAGCTGAAACTTGCATTGTCCTCAATGCAATAGTAGTGAATACGTGAGGGCAATGAAAATGGGGGGGAGTTACGCACCGACACAAAAAATGAAAAACACGAAAAACACATGAGCGAAACTAAACAATAAAGAAAAAGAAACACTCAAATAAAAGGTATAAAACACGACAAAAGAACACCTAGACACAGACACACAACAACGACACACGAAAACATGCACACAAATCGATTTCCCTCAAGCTGAACATGACAATGCCAGCGAAACGATATGATCAATGTGATGCAGAAATATGCAAGGGGAAGATCGGAAAAGAAAAGAAAGAAATCAAAATGCAGGAGAGACGGTGTGCTCATTCTCCTCGGAAGGGGATGAGGGTGAAATGATAGAAGGGCACGACATGAAGGATTATTAAGATGCAAAAGCAAACCCTAGATACGCTCCCCTCGCTAATGAGAGGAGACGAGATTATTCAAACCTAAACTAGAAAGCGGTAAATTTTTACACTACTGGATTAGGATACACCTGAGCATAGGTGGATCCAAGATCTGGAGCGGGGCAGGTAGCTTCTCTAACTGCTCCTTCTGTGGCTCCGCCAGAAGCGCTGTGCCACGTGTGCCAATGGACCCAAGCAACGCACCTCCAAGCATCTCTCGTAGGTGTCCACCTGTGACCTGCAAAGGACGAGGTGCATTAGTCCATGGCAAGAAATTATTTCCCAAAATAAATGTATCCCAGAGATAGTCGCCGGTAAATGATGGTAAAATATATGAAATGTGGCGAACACTCCCTGGAAATGGTATGCTATCCTCTGTGCTAGCGACGATCAAATCCCCGCTCTCCATGTGAAGTTGCTCTCCAGGTGGTGACACACCGCAGCATACCTCAAGGGAAATCGATCCTGTGTCCTGTGAGAGATATGGTGTGTCAAATATATATGAGTCTAAAGAAATAGGACGTGAAAAGCGAGACTCAAATGTGGAGTGAGAGTGAGTATGAAAATCTCCCTGAATAGGGGCAATATGCTCAAGTAGATGCTCAGCCGCAGAAGAAGTGGAGTGTGACGGTAGAGGTAGATGTGGCTCGGGCTCCATGAAGTGGACGATCGTATCCAAGCCCTCATGCACATCCTCCTCAACGATATGCTCATGCTCCTCCATCTGCCCGATGTCCTGAATGACATCCTCATGGTTGACCACCGACCAAGGAGGAAGCTGTGACAGAGATGGCTGTGGAGGTGGATGTGGAGCGGACCACTCGTATGTGGTCGTGGTGTCGTCGTCCTCACGCACATCCTCCTCGTCGGTATACATAAGCTCTGTGGTCTCCTCGGTGCTCTCATAGGACTCATATGGGGTATCCAGATAAAGATGAAAAGTCTCTCCCACAGATCCTAGAGAAATCTCCCCATCCTCACTATCATCATCAAAAAATGCTTCGTCATCCAGGTGGTAGTGTGGGAAAATTGGGGCATCGACATGAGATGTGTCTATGGTGGCCGATGGCATGGTGGTCTCAACCATGAAGGTGGGTATATCCTCTCCTTCATCCCCTCTCCTCGGTGACGGCTCGGTGATTGGTACCATCAAGTTTTGTAATATTTGGCCTTGGTTAAACATGGCACTTTCAAGGAGAGACACGAGGCTTGATTCTTCTTGTGTTTGTGGAGGGGTATAAGGTTGAGGAAATGGACGGGAGGTGTTTGGGCTAAGGTTGTGGGAAAATGTTTGGCCTTGGAGCGGGGGGAGGCTCTCAAGCGTAAATGGGCAATCATAATACACGTGCCCTGCCATCCCACAAGTCTCACAAACCACAACTGGATAAGGATCGTATCCTCCCATCTGAGCATCGAAATTTGATCTCCACATGGTAATATCAAAGATACCTGGACAACAAAAATAAGAAAACTAGAGAGGAGCGTCAATAGTACAAGAGAATAACAAAAAGATAATATAACGGTGGGGGAAAATTTTCTTGGTTATTGAATATATTTTTTTAAAAAAAATAAAAAAAAGAAAAAGAAATTTTTTTGTGTTTTTATGCGTAGTCTAAGGAACCCAAGCTAAGCTAATATCAAACCGAACGCCTCCTCGGCAACGGCGCCAAAAACTTGACCGGCGCCCCGTTTACGGTATGGGCGCGGTGTCGTTTTACCGCAAGTGCACGGTTAGTGTAGGGTGCGGGTTTATCGAACTCAGGGAGGTGGATGGCTTGAATGGCTACTAGCCTCACCTAGGTCGTGTGCTAGCTACGCGGATGATATGGGTGAAGTGAAGAAATAAAAGAAAGAAATGAAAAGACACGAAATGAATCCCCTCCAACACGGGCTAGAGCACTCATGACACTTGGCATTTGACTTGGCCCAGGGTGAGACATTGCCCCAAAAGGTGGTACCTAGCGTCCATGGCCCGATATTCCGGTCGGGGCCAAGCACGCTAGGCCTACCCGGTTCCGGACGGTGGGCATTCCCATGTCCATTAACACCTTCCGCAACCGGGAGCATTAAGGCCACAATGATATCTCCCAACACTTCGTCCAAGCCGCTCCCGCGCGCGAGGACTCGATGTCAACGCTCGGGGCGTGAGCTACGGCTAGGGAGTCAACCGCCAAGTTTATTCCCCCTTGGCCCGACGGTCAGAGGCGGCCTTTATCCCGCCAATGACAATGAAACACCCCCGCGTAACCCTAATGGCCAAATAGGTCAAATGTGATTTCTAGCAATACATCGAAGCGGATCTTGACAGGACAAGCACCGGACCCCAATCCCCAACACATCTAGTGTGTTGCCATACGAATTGGACCCAGATTGCTAGAAATCCCCCTTGACACATTACATCGAACACATGCCATGCAACCAAGTAAAATGAAACAACCAAGCATCAATCCTACCCTAACCCGTATTAGGGTTCATCAAAACTACTCAATGGTGAATAACATATAAACAAACAACACAAAAGACATATAAAATTTCACCATCAAGCAAAATAAACACAATACAAACAATGGAGAAAAAGAGAGGAAAATACTTATCTTGAGTTGAATCGTCAATCCAATACAAGACTTATTGAGCAAAAGACCTAATCTAAACTAACCTAGAACTCACAAGAGAAGGGGGGGGGGCAAAAAGCCCTAAAAACTCCAGGAGATCCCCCTCAAGTCGGCCAGCCTCGTGTATTTATACCCCCACTTCGAAACCCTAATGGTTCGGGTCCAAACCTGCAGGAAAAGCGCCACCCGATCGGTTGACAAGTCAACCGATCGGGTGATCTGTTACAAATAGTAAACAGAAAACGACGGACTTTCACCCGGTCATATGAACCGGTCGGTTGAGTTCTTGGAGTGACCGGTTGGATCTTGGCGCCATCGGGTGAAGGGATCGGTTGGGTGCCCGTGTCTCGGCTCCTCAGCATCAGCTACAGATGGACCGATCGGGTGAGAGTCACCCGATCGGTTGGAATTTGGCTTGAAAAGACAGGGAATCAGCCTCGTTTGAACCGGCCTGTGAACCGGTCGGGTGACATTCACTTGAGCTCCGGCTGAGATCGGGTGGTGCATGCGTGCATCACCCGATCGGTTGGAGATGACCAACCGACCGGGTGAGGGGTTGAAAGTTGTAATCTTCGTCGTTTGACCCCCTGGATCACGCGTGACTCCTCCCGTTGCTCCAGGGACTTGAGATATCGTCGTTAAACGTCCCCTACGCGGGTAATCTCCTGCAAACATGGAGAAACAAAGAAAAGTGAAAGAAAACGAGAAAATACGAGAAAATGAATAAAAGACGGCGGAAAATACGGAAAAACACGTAAGAAAACGTGCGTGAATATATGAAATATATACGCACGTCACTCATGTAGGTTCCAAAGCATCAATTTCATTTAAATAATTAAAAGGAATTTAGCAGTGTAATAACATAGTCTACTAACAGGATAAAAGCATGTGAGCATAGTAAAGTGAACTGAGCATAGCAAAGTGAAGTGAGCATAGCAAAGTGTAGGTTGACTGGTTCAAAATGTTGCAGTGATATTCCCAAGAATAGGAAGTCGGTCAAGTAGTAAACCTGGTGAGTCCAGTGGTGTATTCCTCAGGGACAAACTAATCTAAAAGTTTTACAATCTGAAATATGCTTGGAAATAATTTAGTGAATTATGAGCCACCCTTTGAAGGTGAATTTTTGCTTAAGTTTTGATTTGAGGTAAAAGGTGTACTAAAATTTACAAAAGTGAATAGCGTGAAAAAACGATACAGTAAAAGTGTGTGTGTGTGTGTGTGTGTGTGTTATGTTTTCGTTAGTGTTGTAGGATGTTATGCTAATCATTCTCCATGGATAACGCAATCCATCATCCATGCCAAGGTATGTGGATCGAATGATGAAACTTTAAAAACGATGATTTTTAGCTTAAAACATAATCGTTGGAATAATTGATTTCTTGAATAACAAAACATGAATAGATGAACCTCGCGGTTCATCACCCTCTTTGGGCCCCTCTACAGGTTTGTGCACGTAGACGATGCCAAGCGACATGTCATCCTAATCGAATTCCTCTACGGATTGTGCATTTTTCAACAAATGAATAAATCAACGTTTTTAACAATTTCGATAATTGCAAAACTTATGGAGACGTGAAAGCATATATCCTAGCAATACTAACTTCCACACAACATGCCTACAGTACTTTAGCCAAGCATGGTAACAGAAATAACAAATTTTATTAATACAAACATGATTCAATTACAAATTCAAATACAAAACTAATTAAAACCTAGGGAAAATGGAGAGTTTCACCCAATTTGAAGCCCAAACGTCTCCAAATCGTTCCCACAACTGCCCTAGATCCTCTGGAGTTTGGGGGAAGAAGCCCCCAACTCAAATTTCGCTCAAAACCGAGCTTGGATGCTCAAGTTTTGGCTTAAAACACCTTAAACCAATTTTAAGTCAAAACGGGCCTGCGGGTTGCGGGTTTCGCAGGTTGCGAAACCCGCAACCACTCCAAATGAAGTTAGTAGGTGCGCGCGGATCCGAGTCGGGCGGGCTCTTGCCCGACCCACAAGGCAGTGCCTGCTCCGCTGGCGAGCGCCCGCCTTAATTGACTGGGGCGAGTCGGGCGCGCGTGCGCCCGAACTGCTGGGCAAATCTGCCACGCTCAGCTGAGCGGTGTTCGTTTGCTGATGCCAGCGCACGCGATGCGCTGGCGTCAGCTGACGATAAAATTTTATTTTATTTTATTATTTTTAAATACATTTGTTTGGCCTTTTAATTCCCAGAAAATTGATCCGACTTCCGAAAAATGTGGAAAATTAGCCGTTGGATTCGAAAATTTGCAAGCTTCATCTGAAAAATACCAATGAGACAAAATTAGGCCATAAATGGTATTTTGCGTATAAACAAGCGATATGATCTAAAATTAAATGATCTTTCAATAATATACTTATTAGAGACCAAATAGATGATATATATATGCAAAATACAATCGAATGAAGGATAATAAACGTAATATTTCTCTAGAATCATAGGTACATAGTAAAGTAAGGTGAGCATGGCAAAGTGTAGTTAACATTGCAGAGTGTAGTGAACATCACAAGGTGTAGCAAGGCAAGTGCATACGCACATGATAAGAGAATAACTAGCAGTTCTACACAATTCATGATAGTAATAGCAGAAAGTAAGGTGAGTGTCACTCAATTACTTAAACGAGTGACATGTTCATGTCCGAGGGTGGGAAGAAACTACAATTGCACCCAACCCATCGGGAGCTACTTGTGGTTCTGTACTTACCGACCCAATCAGGGCGACAGTTAAATTTACCAGTGGGGTGAAATCTAGTATTCCCGACCTCTACTACAGTGGACCATCCCAACCAAAAGTGTCATTGTGTATCTGTACAGTTCAATGTATGCCACATGGCCCAATATTCTGTAAATATCCCGAGGGCCCAATATTCCGTATATGCCCCGAGGGCTCAACATCACGTATTTTTATGAATGGACCATCCAAAGGTAGGGTGGCACAAATAATGATACAATATGCAATAAGAGCATTTTATGAACATTTAGGTAAGGTTAACATGAACATTAAGCTATTTACATTAACAATGAGCTATTACTAACATGAAACTCAATTATCATTAACATTAAATATCAGCAATTATGAAGGTATACTATATTTGAGTTTAAACAATTACAAATATACATTATCCTGGGTCACTGATTGAATATCATATATCCAAATTAAATAACCATTTTTCAAATTGACATATTATACAATTTACATGGCAATGAATAATTATAGTAATTATATACCTTTAGCTTAGTAACAGTCATTGTGATAACCTTTAGCTAATGGACATCAATTATGTATATAACATTTGTATGTATATTTAGGCTAATTAATATAGTGCAATATCATTAGGGTGAACTTGGAAAAAAAAAGAAACCCCAACCACATATAACTCCATGAATGGAAAAATTTGTTAATACATATAATTCCCTGAGGTGGACTTTAAATTGATTAATAGGTTATGCCAATCTGAGATAGCATTGCTTATGCAGAATTGCTAACAAAAATGCTTAAAATGTATCTTTGGCAAAGAAAAGAACAGTTAGAAGGATAATATACATCAAAACATGAATTCTATGCCTTTGTCTATTACAGAACTTGTAAATACATGAGGGAAACATTTACGTGATGACACACACCAATCTTGGGTGTGAAAATGTGTTTATGTTAAATCAAACTGTAGTGATACAGTTTGACCATAGGGCTGAGTAATTTGACACTCATAAGAACTACAATTAAGTTAATATAAACATGGCATGACTAAACGAATGAACATTATTTAACATTATACTGTTTTATATCTCTTGTCATCAATAGACACAAGCAGTGGGTATCATGCATGTTTTGGAGGACGCGATTTACTACGTGTTATACATAATTAAATCACACATACATATATATAATTAAAATTTGCTTAGGGAACCTACTTTACGTTGCGTGGATCCGAGGAGGAAGGCGAGCTTTGGGTTCATCGGCGATGAAATCTGGGTCGTCGAAAACTCGTCGGAGCTCGTGAAGTCATTGGGATCTCGTTGGGGAAATACGTCGAACAATTGGTAGGCGACATTCGGTGAGGGGAGCCGAAACTCGCACTCGTATTCGTTGGAAAGGGGAACGAGTGGAAGGAGTTCGGTCGAGAGCGAGAGACTGCTGGTCCTCTTGCTGGGCCACCGCCGGCCGGAATGAGGTGGCAGGGATGCCGTTGTCGGCCTTTTAGCGGATGGCCAGAGGGCAGGGACTGGACCGGAGCTTGGCTCCCATGTGGTCGGCCGAAAAGGGGGAGGAGCAACCTCCCCTTGGCTGGCCAAAGTAAGGGCTTGACCCTATCTGGTGGCGCCCGAGAGAGGGGGTGAGAGGAGGAAGGAGAAGAACTTGATCGATGAGTTGAGCTCTTGATTCTTTGTGGGGAGAATGAAGGAAGAAGAAGAATGAGAAGGAGATGTGGATCTGCCGTGAGTTTGAGGTTAACGAGAGGGAGATGGCAGCTAAGGGTTTTGAAGAGGGAGTGTTCCTTTGTTGTGTGTTGGAGAAAAGATGAAGGGGATTAAATGAAAATAATGGAGAGTTTAATTAGAATAGTAAATGGGGGCTAAAATTAGGTGTAGACCCACAAAATGTGGATCTACATCAATATGGGGGTCCTAGAATTAATTAGGGGTAAATGCAATTACTAAATGAAATTTGTAAGTCGTTAAATTAATTAGTTAAAAGTAATTAGTAAGTATAAAAAGTAATTAGGAAAGGTTATAAAGTAAATGGTAAAAGTAATTTGTAAAAGCCATTAGTAATTGATGAAAGTAATTAGTAAACTGTAGAAAGATAATTACTAAAAGTAATTAGTAATTAGTAACCGTGATTAGCAAAAGTAATTAGTGAATATAAAAAGGTATATAATAATAGTATCTTAATACTTAATTAGTTTAATAATCGTATAAACTTATTATTTGAAACTGTTTGAAAGTATTTATACCCAAATACGATAGTGATGGATATGGGCCGCCATATCCTACCCACATTATAAAAATTCTGTCCTCAGAGTTTAATTATACTAAGGGGGAGGTGTAATGATCGCATGATTCGAATGAGTTTCAAGATATGCAATGATGGGGAGGATTCAAAAGGATAGAGATGACTTGGCCAGAATGGTGGGAAGCACCTTGATTTGATAAAGGTGAATATGATAAAAATATATGACCAGGGAAGGGAATTATGACTTGTGAATCCGTTACGAGGGATTTCTATGGTCATTGACATGGGAATATAATGTCGAAGATGGCTTCATGATCAAGGGAAAACTCATTGGGCTACTAAAGATTAGGAATCTTAGAACAGAGATTTTCTAATGAACTAAGCCGGGATAAGGAATTCAAGGAAAGGTGTTCTTGAGAATCGAGATTGTAATATTATCTATGTTGTCTTTAGAGTATTTTGCACGAGCATGACCTGTATGGGCCGCCACTAAAACCTGTCACGCTCCGCTTCCCATTATACTTGGAAGCGAGGACGCGAACGGGTCACCATGTGCAAGCAAGGAGGAAATACTTCTATTTTTCTTTCCTCCTTGGTTTAAAAACAATAAGCGTCTGTGAGAAACCATCGCAGGTCCTTACATGCATACTCAAAACAACACAGATAATCAATAATATTATTACAATCCCAATCGTCTCAAAAATGGATTACAACAATAAAGAAAGGAAGAGAGACCTTATGACCCTTACAACACAGAATACATAAATATGATATAATGAAACTACACGGAGATGCAGCCTAAGAATATCCTTCTGGAAGAGTCCTACCTCTGGTGGATCATGCTACGCTGGAACTAGGATCTGCAAAAATGCCCTCAGAACCTGACAGACATTGCATTAAAACACAAATACAATGCCAGTCAGTGAGGGTTATGATGGAAATTGAATTCCACCCCAAGTGATTTTGATGATGAGCACACCAAATGAAGTTTAGTGTACTAACTACACTACAATTAAGTATACAGGATGTGCGACAAATGAAAAGCCTTATACATACTCAAAGAAATGTAATCTACGCTCAAAGACAATGACAAACATTGCTAAGATCAATGATGAAGCTCAAAGCTCAAATAGAACAAAGAATCTCAAGTGAAGCTCACATCCACTCCATCAGTTGATCAAGCTTCTGAAGACGTGTCCTAGTCTATAGTGAGTGTGTTGTGTCTCTCTTAGGGTATTGTTAAAGCCAAATCGCATAGACAATCACACACACACAAATGATTTCAAAAAAAACGTTTTAAATATCTTTTAAATCATTTTTCAAAAAGATATTGAGAGCTTTTACTAGTCGTTTTATATTTCCGTAGTGAAACTCTACTATAACCTGGAGTAAACTACTTGATTGACTAGCTGTGGTTCAGCAGAAACTCCTCTGGGAGTCGACCACCAAAGGTAGAGAGTCGACTACCAGCTGAGAATCGATTTCTCCTGAAACACACTGGGAGTCGACTACCACTCCTAAGGAGTCGACTACCAGCTGTCGAAATTTGACGTTTTGACTTGATTTTTGAAATATCTTTGAGTGATTTTCTCCCATGATTTTCGGGACAAAAGTCAAAGGAATTTGAATTTTGAATTCTCA